>JAVJIF010006106.1:0-97500 GCA_038442645.1 Agave tequilana | reverse complement strand
GTAAGAATATCACAGGCAGAGTACTGTAAGATCACCTAGAGGGGGGGTGAATAGGTGATGGCTAATCTAAAGGTCACTTATGAACAAATAATGCGGAATTAAAACTAAGTTGACCAAATTAAAGCTTCTTATTATTTAACACTTATGTATAACCAAGAGTGTTGCCGAATTCCCCTTGCGAGGCTCTGGACAAGCTCCTCTAGATTCCCCTTGAATGGGTTGAGGTGCCGCGTTGGCTCTCTTGGTTGAATACAAGTGTTAACAACAATCCCAAGCAAGTATGTATATCAATTATGAGCACAAGGGAATATATCATGCATATATAAGATGAACCCAATAATTTTGAATGCAAGATATAAAAGAGACAAAGAGAGAGAGAGGGATAGAGTAAGCAATCGCAAACACAAAGGGTTTGTTTCGAGGTTCGAGCACACTTGCTCTACATCCCCGCCTTCGACACACGAAGGATTTCCACTATGTAAGATCCCACCGGATCTCTCCTCGGTGCCGTACACCTACAACCCTCGGACTCCCAAGTCCCGTACACACGCAAGTCCACCGACTCGCCGAGGCCGTACCTCTACCACCAAGAGTTCACAACCGAACTCCAACCACAACGAGCACACTTGCCCGCTTCCTCAAAGTACAAAGAAAAATCTCTTTGATGATCACAACACTTGATCACCTAAAGAGCACTCTCATACAACACACCTATAGGAATATCTAGCAATGGATAGCTCAAGTGTGGTGTGAGAAAATCAAGGAAAGAAAGCTATGGAGGAAAACTCAAGAATCACTTTTACACACTCAATAAAAACTCTTCCTTTTGATTGGAAGTATTTGCACTAAAATCTTGTGGAGAAACTCTTCTAAAAGTATCTGAAAAACTGCTCAAGAAGTCTCCTAAATGTTCTATCTAAAACAGATGACAAAAAACCCTTTATATAGGCTGCCCAGAAAAAGAGCCGTGGGGTTCTGTCAGAGCTGGCGGTCGACCTCCGGTCGACCGGCCAACGGTCATTTTTCTGACCGTTGCAGCCACCGGTCGACTGGTGAGTCGACCGCTCTTCTGGAAAGAACTGTCGGTCGACCGGTCCGGTCGACTGGCATTTTCCAGAGAGCAACAGGTTTGGGGCGGTAGGGTGTCGGTCGACCTCCGGTCGACTGATACGCACATGCACAAAATTGTGCATGTCGGTCGAGTGCCGGTCGACTGCCGGTCGACCGGTCACTGAGAAATTCTGAAAAATCAGAACTTCCAGGACCTGGACAATTTGGATTTGGTTTTGGGTCTTGGATAAAATGTTTTGGTCTTGAAAAATCATAGAGTATGAGCATGTGTCATACTACTATCAAGGTAAAATACTTGGTAAAAATTCTTTTGATAAAAACCTAATTTTCCATGAAATGTTTTTCCAAACCTTTATCAAATACAAAAACAAGATATTTGAGTCCATTTAAAAGCATAGTGTGTATGGATATGATCCACTCCACAATCAATATGAAATATCTATGTTTTTGAAATCTAGTATACAACTTGTTTTGTTTAAAGAATATACATGATAGAAATACCAAAAACCAACAAATATTTTGTCTTAAAGAAAAATCTTTTCTAAAATAAAAGTTCTTTTCTAAAAACAAAATCTTTTATGAAATCAATTAAATCAAGAGTTCTAATCAAGAGTTGTGTGTGTGATATAGACTTGAGCAATCCACCAACTATCTATCCTTTACATTTTTACTAAAACAAAAATACAAATTCTATACCTAGACACAAGTCTTCAACTTCTTGAAGTCTTCCCTTGAAGGCTTCTCATCTTCTTGACTTGGTCCAAGCTTGATCCAAAACTCCTTGGATCACCACATGCAAGCTCCAAATCTTGTTCTTTTATCCTTTGTTGAGCTATGCACCTACTAAGATCTTGATCATGAATCTGTCACTAATTAGCACAAGATCATTAGTAAATATAACTTCATGAGTTGATCATCATCAAAACTAGGGCGATAGGCCTTTGGGCCAACAAGTACAAGTATAAAAATGAAACAACAAGCAGTTGCATGGCAATACATAAACATGGTAATATGAAGTGACAAGAAGTGATATACATCAAGTAACGAGTCATGAAGTACAAGATACAAATACATGAACCAAGTATAAGATCCAAAGTTAAGAAGGTAAGCAACTATAACAGACAGCCAATAGTTAGTCGACTAGGTTGGAAGAGTAGTCGACTAATAGAAGGGTTAGTCGACTAACAGTCTGTATAGTCGACTAAAACTGTGCACCAGAGAGTTGGGTTTCTGATTCAGGAAAAGTTAGTCGACTAGGTAAAAAGGGTAGTCGACTAACAGGGAACTACAAGTCGACTAACAGATACTTAAGTCGACTAAGTCTGAGATACAGAGAGTTAAGGTTTTGATTCAGGAAAAGATAAGTCGACTAGGGTAAAATGGTAGTCGACTAGTGGTCTCAAGTCGACTAATATCTAAGCTAAGTCGACTGGAGCCGAGAGTTGGGATTCTGGAATCATGGGAAAATTAGTCGACTAGGGTTAAGAGAGTAGTCGACTAGGGGTCTCTAGTCGACTGGTAATTTAGTCTAGTCGACTAAAACTGTGAAATCCGAAAAGATTATGTTTCAAACTAAGGGTTCAAGTCGACTAGGTCCTAGGTCAAGTCGACTAATCGTGGTCGAAAACAGAACACAGAACAGAATCTGCTGGTTGTGCTTGATGGTCTAAAAATGTGATTTTTATGACATTTGTACACAAGATATGGGGATACAGTATACTAGGAATGAAACAAGTCTTGGTGAGTAAAAATACTCACTACGAACGGTGAATTGAAGCTTGAAGTACTCGAAAGGATCCCGAAGTGGAGATGATGGCCTCAATCCAAAAGTAGTTGTTGCTTGAGATGGAGAAGATGATCTTGGTGTTTTGGAGTTAGGGTTTGAGTTTGAGATGGAGGAGAGATTTTGGTGAAGGGTATTTCTTTTGGTGAAGTGAAGAAAAAGGAAAGGAAATGTAAAGGAATGTTTATATATGATTTGGAATTTGTGAAGGAGTTGTAATTGAGATGGAAGAGAGGGGGTTTTGTGTAAAAGGGGAAGCATGAGGTGTCACTTGACCAATCATGGCCGGCCAAGTGGAGGGGTGAGGTGGAGATATTTTGAGATGGAAAAGTGTGGAAGAAAATGGATTTTGGAAAAGATTTAGATTTTGGAAAATTGGAAATTGGAATTCTTGTGGCTTGGGGAGGAAGGAAAGAAATAAGGGAAAAGGAAAAATGGAAAAGAAATGATAAAGAGAAGATATTTTCTCTTGGACTCAAAATGAAACTGTTGAAAATACAGATACCCGGGTTCAAGTCAAGAATACGGAAAACAATTCGGAAAAATACCGGAATCGTCCGAAATTCAAGTATCTCGGAACGACTCGCAAATTTACCAAAAATCAATAATAATATATGAAGACTCATAGTGAAATCCTTTTTAGAAATACTTTATAGTTTTAAACTAAAAATCCCGGAATCAGTTACCTACCGACTCCGATGGAATTTTCATAAAATCATAAAATCCTCAGAAAAAGAATGTAGGTAGAAAATATGATTCTAAGGAATAAAGCCTAAAGGACCATCATGAAACTCCAAACTGTTTGAGAATTAAAAATCTAGGAATCGGTCAGCGGCACTGGCCGACACCGGTTTTGAAGAAATTCAATTTAATTCAAGAAAAATCTAGAAAATCATGGAAAATCTAATATATTGGAAAATAATATTTGAAACTGAAATCGGTCAAATCTAATCACCGGAAAGACCAAATCGAATAATATACTATAATCGGGTCTTCGGTTCAGACTAGGGCTGACTCCGAATCCACGAATCCAATTCCAAGACAAAACAATCATACAAGGAATTCATAATACAGAATAAATACAGGAAAACAAATCGAAAAATACGATCGAAAATCTGAATACGCAACTAAGTACGTATTCCGGGAACGGGGTATTACAATCCACCACCTTACAAAAATTGCGTCCTCGCAATTTCATTAAGGGGTGAATGAACACAAAGGGGACAAAGGCTGGAATAAAGGGCTCATAAAACCAAAACAGGGAATAAGATGAATACAGGAAGGATCAGGATGGACAATGAAAGAATGATAAGAGAAAATATTTAGAATGATAACCAACTCAAATACAAGATCTGGGGTAGTGGTTACCATGATATCCTAAGGCTCCTGATCTGGATACTGGTCTTCACATTCTGCTGCATCGCCTGAGGTCTCTCTGCTGCCATGATGTAACCTTGGCCTCTACCCTGATCTGCTCTAGCTCTCATTCCCCTTTGCTGATGATCATACCGTTGGGGTGGAAATGGAACTCTTCGATCAACAGGTTCAGGGTTCCTCCTTAGTGGCGGTGCTGGAAGTGCTGGAGCTGGATGTGCTGGGGCTGGAAGAGCTGGTCTGACTGGTGCCACATGCCCAAACTTTCTGTACGGGCAACCCTTTAGTGCATGACTCCCTGCCCCACATGCCAAACATAATCCATTGGCCACCCGACAATCTCTCTTATAATGTCCGGGTCTATGGCAGTAATTGCATGTGATCTGAGGAAGAGGAGTTTGGAATGGTCTCTTGATCATTGGGCCATGGTTTGCCCCAACTGCATCTTCCTCATCCATCAACTCAAAAGGCCTCTTCTTGGCCTGGTTCCTCATCTGGGTCAATCTCTTCTTCTCCAATCCACGCTCCACTTCTCGAGCTATGGTAAGGACTTCTGAATAAGTCTTCAGCTGCTGGGGCATTAGGAATACTTGTATGTCCATCTGCAGGCCCTGCTGAAATCTACTTGCCCGCTTCTCCTCATCAGTTACCATATATGGAGCAAAGCGGCTGAGTCTTAAGAATTCCGCGGCATACTCATCCACGGACTTATCCCTTTGCTGAAGCCTGATAAACTGCTCTTCCATGTCCTTCTGAGCAGTAGCAGGAAAGAATCTGTTGTAGAAACTCTTGGAGAATGTGTCCCAAGTGACAGGTTTCTCCAATCTTGCCTCCTCAGCTAGCCACCAAGTTCTAGCTATATCCTTCAATTGAATCTTGGCAACCTCCACTTGGTTCTCCTTAGGAACTCGGGCTGCATTCAACAGGTCTGATGTGTCCGTTAGCCATTGCTCAGCATCCATGGGTTTCTCTCCACCAGTGAATATGGCTGGCTGCAGTCTTCTGAAATCCGATATATTCCCCGGCCTTTGTCCTTTAGGTGCTGCTAACTCTTGCCGGAGAAGTTCGGTCTGTTGCTGCTGGTTCTCCATCATCAGCTGGATAACTCTCAGTATATCCACATTCTCTCCCGCTGCTCCATTTGATGCTTGCCCGGAGTGATTACGGCCCGACCTCCTCTCCATACTAAGATGGCTAAAGATAACTGGAAGGAGTTGGAAAAAGGGGAGTTTAGGACACAAGGGAAGGAATCAAAAGAATTAGATAAATCAAGAAGGACTAGATAACTTTGTACATTGTAGTTGGCAATAGCAAATTACTAGAATTTGCAGCTTGTTTGTACTATAGAGGTGAGAGCCTAAGCTCTGATACCAACTTGTAACGCCCGATTCCACGGATACGGGGACGTCACTGTGACGTATATACGTAGGTCAGGAAATGCCCCCACGTATATACGCTAAGCATAAAAGTACAAGCAAGGAGGATCAGAGTACAACACAAAGCGTGGTATACAAGCATATGCCAACATAAACGTACAAATACAAAGCTATCACAGGATATGATAAACTATTACACATCACATGTGTCTTTTATCACAACCAAGTCCAAAAGTAAAATATACAATAAAGACACAAAATGCTCACGAGTAGGATGAAGATCCCGTGAGTCAAAAGAGAGATCTGGCACAAAAGACTGGAACTAGTCCGCCTGCTCACAAGAAAAGCTTGATCCTCTGTGGATGAATCCACTTCGATCCAAGCTTCTAAACCTGAACATACAAATCCAAGGGAGTCAGGACCTCCCAATAATGAACATGCTACAGCCAAATGGCAAAGAAATAAGAATAGAGGATTAGAACACACGAGAGTAATATAAGGACGGGTATAACATAATCGTAAAACAGGAAATACAAGATAAAGCTAATTACAAGCAAAAGTGATTGTATACGCTTAAGTCACGGTCCCATGAGACTAGTACATCGAAGGAATAATCCAAACAAGGAACCCTCATATAGATACCTTTATCTCATGCCACAGAAATCCAAGCGTATAGAATCAGAGTTGCAAATCATATGATAGTCAAAACGGGAATGCATAGCAAGAACAACATGAATCCAAAACAGGAACAAGGAATAGACAGGACCGGAGTACATAAAGGAAGTCATAACAGTCACCCTAACAGGGGTCATAACAAGTATCTATTATTATTATTACTCGTCTAACCCATATATCTCGGTATGTGACCTGGTGTACAGCCAACCCACATACATCCATATATAAGAAAGTCGAGGGTCGTTACCGGAAGTAGATAGAGAACTGATAGAGCTTCTTATAGTAGTTCCATACACCTGGAACCGGTTTAGAGGCCCAAAGTCCCCCTAACAGTAATCAGTATGGGCCCAAAGTCCCACTATTCACTTGCACCAGTATTTTAATCCATCACTATAAGCAAGGTATCATTCCGGCATCTATCACTTCCTCCCATACCCCATACAAGTTGTAGCTTATTAACATAATTATCATATTACGGGAATAAACAGTCATAACCGTAATAGCCCAACAGATTCAAGAGGTGGCCCCCACAGATTCAAGAGGTGGCCCCCACCGTGAGGTGTGGCACTTTGTTCCATGTGGCACTTTGTTCTGAGGGATGGATTCTAGAGGTGGCCCCCACCGTGTATGGTGTGGCACTTAGTTCCATAAAACAAGACAGGATCCCCGTAAACATAATAATTTCAAGGTCAAGTGTATCATGCTTGGTTTTAAAAGATAGCATGACAAGGTGGTGATATATAACAAGCAATAAAACATAACAATGGATTAATAGTAGGCCGGGTCAGTCATGACATAACAAGAGGGTCTAGCAAGGTAGTGGCATGCCAGGGGTCATGGGATAACACACTGGATGTTAGGTGATATACATGTGTTAAAAGGAAACATGAAATTAACAAGTCTGAAGTAAGGACATGGCAAGTGGAAACATAGAAGCGACACAGAATTCAACGACCTCGAAGGGTCTGCCACGCATGGTATACGATAGGGAGTAAGAATATCACAGGCAGAGTACAAGTATAAAAATGAAACAAGCAGTTGCATGGCAATACATAAACATGGTAATATGAAGTGACAAGAAGTGATATACATCAAGTAACTAGTCATGAAGTACAAGATACAAATACATGAACCAAGTATAAGATCCAAAGTTAAGAAGGTAAGCAACTATAACAGACAGCCAATAGTTAGTCGACTAGGTTGGAAGAGTAGTCGACTAATAGAAGGGTTAGTCGACTAACAGTCTGGTATAGTCGACTAAAACTGTGCACCAGAGAGTTGGTTTCTGATTCAGGAAAGTTAGTCGACTAGGTAAAAAAGGTAGTCGACTAACAGGGAACTACAAGTCGACTAACAGATACTTAAGTCGACTAAGTCTGAGATACAGAGAGTTAAGGTTTTGATTCAGGAAAAGATAAGTCGACTAGGGTAAAAATGGTAGTCGACTAGTGGTCTCAAGTCGACTAATATCTAAGCTAAGTCGACTGGAGCCGAGAGTTGGGATTCTGGAATCATGGGAAAAATTAGTCGACTAGGGTTAAGAGAGTAGTCGACTAGGGGTCTCTAGTCGACTGGTAATTTAGTCTAGTCGACTAAAACTGTGAAATCCGAAAAGATTATGTTTCAAACTAAGGGTTCAAGTCGACTAGGTCCTAGGTCAAGTCGACTAATCGTGGTCGAAAACAGAACACAGAACAGAATCTGCTGGTTGTGCTTGATGGTCTAAAAATGTGATTTTTATGACATTTGTACACAAGATATGGGGATACAAGTATACTAGGAATGAAACAAGTCTTGGTGAGTAAAATACTCACTACGAACGGTGAATTGAAGCTTGAAGTACTCGAAAGGATCCCGAAGTGGAGATGATGGCCTCAATCCAAAAGTAGTTGTTGCTTGAGATGGAGAAGATGATCTTGGTGTTTTGGAGTTAGGGTTTGAGTTTGAGATGGAGGAGAGATTTTGGTGAAGGGTATTTCTTTTGGTGAAGTGAAGAAAAAGGAAAAGGAAATGTAAAGGAATGTTTATATATGATTTGGAATTTGTGAAGGAGTTGTAATTGAGATGGAAGAGAGGGGGTTTTGTGTAAAAGGGGAAGCATGAGGTGTCACTTGACCAATCATGGCCGGCCAAGTGGAGGGGTGAGGTGGAGATATTTTGAGATGGAAGAGTGTGGAAGAAAATGGATTTTGGAAAAGATTTAGATTTTGGAAAATTGGAAAATTGGAATTCTTGTGGCTTGGGGAGGAAGGAAAGAAATAAGGGAAAAGGAAAAATGGAAAAGAAATGATAAAGAGAAGATATTTTCTCTTGGACTCAAAATGAAACTGTTGAAAATACAGATACCCGGGTTCAAGTCAAGAATACGGAAAACAATTCGGAAAATACCGGAATCGTCCGAAATTCAAGTATCTCGGAACGACTCGCAAATTTACCCAAAAATCAATAATAATATATGAAGACTCATAGTGAAATCCTTTTTAAGAAATACTTTATAGTTTTAAAACTAAAAATCCGGAATCAGTTACCTACCGACTCCGATGGAATTTTCATAAAATCATAAAATCCTCAGAAAAAGAATGTAGGTAGAAAATATGATTCTAAGGAATAAAGCCTAAAGGACCATCATGAAACTCCAAACTGTTTGAGAATTAAAAATCCAAGAATCGGTCAGCGGCACTGGCCGACACCGGTTTTGAAGAAATTCAATTTAATTCAAGAAAAATCTAGAAAATCATGGAAAATCTAATATATTGGAAAATAATATTTGAAACTGAAATCGGTCAAATCTAATCACCGGAAAGACCAAATCGAATAATATACTATAATCGGGTCTTCGGTTCAGACTAGGGCTGACTCCGAATCCACGAATCCAATTCCAAGACAAAACAATCATACAAGGAATTCATAATACAGAATAAATACAGGAAAACAAATCGAAAAATACGATCGAAAATCTGAATACGCAACTAAGTACGTATTCCGGGAACGGGGTATTACAGCACAACACCCAACTCTCGGGTTGTTGCTGTCGACGGCCATAGGGTGCCTGTCGACAGACTGAGGCACAGCTGTTGACAGGCCTCAATAGTTGTATAACTCTACTATCTGTATCTGCATATTAAGTATCAGCTGTCGACAGCACCCGGGCCTGTTGACAGTGATTCTCTATTCCAGTCTTCTAAAGCTGCTGCTGCCACTATCAGTTTGGGTTAAAAACCTACCAACTATATTTTTATCCTCTCTTCCAATAATTCTCTGCCTCGATGAAGATTTCTCAAATCTGATCCGAACACAATAAATCACCATGTTGACTTAATCGGGCTGCATCAATGTGGTTACCTCCTTACCCTATGCCTAGGGGATCAAGCCATCCATAGTTTATCCAAACGAGCTCCACCGAACTCAAACAACTAGAAGGATATGTAGTAACTTTTTACAATGCTCGAACTTTATTCTTAGAACAACTTGGTAAGCATATCAGCGGGATTCTCCTTCCTGTGAAACTTCTTTAGCTTGATGTCACCCTCATCAAGAATCTCCCTGAATAAAGTGAAACCTGACGTCGATGTGCTTCATCCTTATATGAAAGACTTGGTTCTTTATCAAATAGATAACACTCATGCTATCACAATTGATTTTCAATTGATCCTGATCAATCTTCAAGTCATCAAGTAACCCTTGAAGCTAAATTACCTTTTTTCATAGCCTCCGTCATGGCCATTTACTCTACTTCTATAGTAGAAAATGCGACCGTAGACTATAGAATATAGCTCTAACTCACCGATACTTGGAACAATGTGAACACATACTCCATCATAGACCCGTGCTTGTCAAGGTCTCCCGCGTAATCGGAATCAATATATCCAATACACTTTTGGTTACCTATAGTATCCTTCTCGAACACCAGACCAGCATTTATGATACCTTTGATGTGCCATAGAATCCGCTTCACTGTCTCCCAATAACCCCTACCGGGATCATGCATATATCTGCTAACAATGAAGAAGCTTGTGACAAATTAGGCCTTGCACACACCATCACATACATCAAACTACTAATTGCGCTAGCATAAGGTACGTGAGACATATACTCACGCTCTTCAACTATAGTCGGAGACATAATAGCTTTTAACTTGAAGTGAGGGGCTAACTGTGTACTTACAGACTTCATGTGATGATTAATGTTAAACTTCTGAAGTACTTTTTTCAAATACCCATTTTGCGTCAAGTAAACCTTGCACTTTTTCAGCCTCTTGCAATCTCTATGCCTTCCACCTTCTTCTCTTCACCACCCTTCATCTCAAATTCGCAAGACATGTCTTTCTTCAATTTATCAATAAGGATCTACTCTTAGAAGTAATGAGCATATCGTCTATATATAACAGTAGATAAACATACTCTCCACTTGATAATTTGTTGTAGTAAACACATGAGTCGTAATGACTTCGTGTATACCTCCTGCCTCTCATGAAGCTGTCGAAACGCTCGTTTTAGCGATTATTTAGCCCATAAAGCGATTTTCTCGATTTGTACACCATTCTTTTTTTCTGCAATCTTGATCTCCGTAAGTTGAGACATAAGATGTCCTCATCAAGATCGCCATAGAGAAATGCGGTCTTCACATCAAGCTGATCACGCTCCAACTTGTACTGTGCCACTAGTGCCAATAATATCTGAATCGATGATTACTTTACAACAGGTGAGAATACCTCATTATAGTCAATGTCTTCTCGCTGCGTGTAATCTTTAGCTACCAATCTGGCCTTGTAGCATAGAATTTCACTATCTAGAGATCCTTGCTTCTTCGTGAACACTCACTTACAACTAATAGCCTTCTTTACCTTGGCAATTCTGTCAATTCTCAAGTGTTATTCTTGAAAAGAGTTCATCTCTTCCATCATGACATCCTTCTACATCTTAGACTCCGAATTGATTTTAGCTTCACTATATGCAGACGAGATCGCCTCCTCAACGATCGAATGAGCATATGCCACAATCATGTTAGTAATGAGCCAGCTTGGCTTACATGAATTTCTTCAGGTTTTTCCTACATCAAATAGAATCTTGTTGGACATCACCCATAATATGTCCTTGATCCTCAACATTATCAGCATCCTCATCGGCTACATGATCATTACGAATGATCTCGAATGATATTGAACTATATGGAGATGGTAGAGTAGCATCACTTTCTACCTGCTGCGATATCCTGTTGGTCTTCTCACTCTCCACCTGTTGGGAGTCTGTAGGCTTCACCATTGAAGTCTCGTCGAATGTGACATCCCTGCTCAAGATGAACTTTTTGTCCTTTGGATCTAAAACTTTATAGCCTTTCCTCCCTCTCAGACCCAACTTAGGAAGACATGGTAATTGGTCGGACAATCAAATATCCGAAGCGAATCATAGTCTTGAGCAACCTTTTCTGATCATACTCCCAGAGGAGTTTTTACCTCCTATCGTAGGCGAAAGCAACCTGTTAATGAGATGGCAAACATATGCCAATAGCTTAGCCAAAAAGATTTGATAATCTGGCATTGGATGACATGCAACGAACCTTCTCTAGTAAGGTCATATTCATCCTTTCGGCCACCTATTTTGTTGCGATGTCTCTCACACTGTGAAGTCCCTTTCTATGTTCTTATCGCGGTATAGCTGTAGGAAATGAGTGCTAGTGTATTCACTACCATTGTCTGAACAAAATACTTTGATCTTTTTTCTCGTATTCTTCTCCATATTCTTATAAACTTTATAAGTGACTCTAGGACTTTCCCTTCGTGTCTCATGATATATACCCAATAATGCCTATAGAAATCATCAATAAAGGATATAAAGTAGTGATTATCTCCAATAGTTATCGTCTTGATAGGTCCTCAAATATCCGTGTAAACATAGTCAAGAATTCTCTCTGTGCAATGAATCGTGGTGCCGAATTTCACCTTGGTCTTCTTACCAATGACGTAATACTTACAAAATTTCAATTGCAAGTCTTAGCACCTTGAAGAAGCCTTGCTTTGTTAGAGCATGCAAAGATTTTTCACCTGTATGTCTGAATCTCATGTGCCATAGCCGGGTACAATCATCATCTGAAATAATAAAAGTCGCCACTTGTCGTGTAACTATATTACCCTTCAAGTAATAGAGGTTTTTGGTTGGATACCCTTCATCACAACCATCTAAGCATCTTGAGAACACCATCTCTACCAGATATCTCTAAACCCAATGCTTTCAAGACACCAACTGAGATAAGATTTTCTTCAATTGAGGTACAAACCTCACTTCCTTTAATTTTTGCACCATCCCATTAAACATCTTGATAAAGACTATATCTATCACTACTAGAAAGTTTGTCAAATTGCATTGAAAATTTGCATCGAATATTGGCGGTTTGCTTTGAAATTTTGACGTTTGCGTCAAAAATTGCCACCACAAATACCCTCGCCGCAATGATTGTGTCGAAATTTTGAGTAATATTGTAATTTTGTCTCAGAAATTCGATGTAATAGATATTTCAAAAAAATAATTTTAGAAAAAAATTCAAGAAAATATTTGCATCGAACATTCGACGCAACGATTGAACATTTGTGTCGAATTTTCAACACAAATGGTTCTAAAAAATAATTTAAAGAAAATTCAAATTTGAATCTTGTTCGGTCGAAAAATGGCGCAGAGTAAAGTTTCTTTGAGTGGATGAAAATTTATAACGAAATGATTCTGATTACAAAAGAGGATAAAATAATTGGTTCTCCTTTTTGCTTAAGGCTGGGTTCTTGATGTGGCAACAGAGAGTGATTCTTGTTCTCCGTTGATCGGCTGAATGAACAAGCTTATCTTCAGAATACTCTCGAAAAGTAATCAGAGAGAGGTTCAATTTTTAACATACTGAGTATTTAGAACCCACTAATTTCTCTCTCCAAGACTTTTTCTAAAAAACAAGAGGAAAGCAAGAAGTTTTTAGCTTGAGAATTCTCAGCTTTCAATCTTCAAAAGTCTCTTTTTTTTCTCTGGCCTCCAAAAGTCCTCCCCTTCTTTATAGCACCTCAGGTTATTTATAAGGAGTCAAGGGGTATAATTGTCCCCTATAATCTCTCCATAATGGGGATTAACTCCCCCATTATGTGGAGAGTTAATTGACTCAGTAATGGGAGTCAGTTATAACAAAACGTGGGTCTCGCGTTGGACACAGACCTCTTGTTGTTTGTTGTAGATGCGATGTCTCAGTCAGAGCGCGGAGTTGCTCTGACCCGCTCTTGGAGTGGAATGTAGAGTTACTCAGACCCGCGTTTGAAGTAATACGCGAGGTTGCTCAGACCCGCGTGAGACGCGGAGTTACTCAGATCCGCGTCTGAAGTAAGACGCGAGGTTGCTCAGACCCACGTAAGACGCAGAGTTATTCAGACCCGCGTCTAAAGTCTGTGTTTCCCTTTGAACGCGAGGTCTGCGTTTTAGTTGAAACACGACCTTTGCGTTGAAGCGAGGTTCACGTCGGATGACTTGTCCTTAGTGATTTTTAGATAGACGACAGAACCCCCTCCAAAGTATTCGACACTCCACAGTTCACTGGGATGGATTTTGAAATACTTTGGACTTCAGTTGATTTCGGGCTCCCGTGATTGGATTGGCAATCTTTTGAGATGTTCTGAGCTTGATCCTTTCTAGATTTTGTCTTCGTGAGTGTTATGTTGAACTACTTGAAGTCTCTAGAGAAAATCATCATGAGTGTCTTAGAAACTCAGTCTAGCACTTGTATAAGCTCTGATTTGTTTATCGATGTACTATTAAACTGGTAGAGTTATTGATTACTTTTGCTAGTATACTGTTGAACTGATTACAGAAGCAGGGCCATACTTTAGTGTTGGTAAGAAAAGATGTGGCCTTTGTTGATGAAGACGTGGGCCTCATTTGTCGAAAATGTGACTCTTGTCTTATCTTTGAAATGCGGGATCGCGTTGGATGTTTCTGAACGCGAGTCACATGTTGAGCTTTTTGAAAATCCGACTCTCATGAAATGCGGAGGTCGTGTTGGAAGCTTTTGGACGTGAGCTTCATTTGCTTTTGAATCATGTCTGCTTTGTTTGGAAAATCAGACAGACTAAAGTGAAGAATTTTAATTATCAGAGATGTGAGATTAACTTAGCAAGTAAAGTTAGGTAATTGCACTAGGGAATTTGAGAGGGTTACTATCAGAGGTGTGATGTTAATTTGCCAGGGGTTGAATCCGTGATTTGAATGAATTTTGTGAACTTACTATTCTATTGATGAGAATAATAAATAGAGCTTGATCCACTGAGGATTTATGAAAAATTTTAACGCCAAAAGTATAATGTTTACGTGAAGGATTTTCTGATTTGCAATTGGAAGTAAATTGAATTGTCAGAAGTGTAATATTAACCTGATAAGAATATATGTGCTAGAGGTATGATATTAACTTAGCATCAAATGATATCTCATTTTCATTTAGAAAACTGAGAAAATCACTATTATAGATTTAGTATTAACTTGACAGTGAGATGAATGCCAGAGGTGTGATATTAACTCAGTATTTAATGTCTCAGTTTCAATAAGAAAACTCGAGGAAAGATCATTGTCATAGGTGTAGTATTTAACTTAACAATGAAATGGATGCTAGAGATGTAATATTGAACTTAGCATCGAACTTCTCGTTTTCGTTGTGAAAATTGAGAGAATCACTATATTAGATATAATATTAACTTAACAGGGATTTATATTGCAGGGATTTATATTGCGATATGAGCAATTTTGATCAGAAATGTAGTGTTTAATGTGACTGAGAGATTTTGCGATTTGAATAATTTAGTGGACCCATCATTCTATTGAAGAGAATTGACAAGTTGAAATTTTATCCGCTAAAAATTGAGAAAAATCATTGTTAGAGGTATAATGTTAACCTAACAGTGATTTACATTGCGATATGAGCAATCTTTGTCAGAGGTGTATTATTTAACTTGTCTAAGAAATTTTGCGATTTGAGCAATTAGTAGACTCGTCTTTCTATTGAAGAGAATTAACAAGTTAAAATTTTATCCGTTGGGGACATTGAAGGAAATTACTGTTAGAGGCATAATGTTAACCTAACAACGTGGTATGCCAGAGGTATACTGTTACATGATAGGTTCGATTTGTGATTATTTCTTTGAGAAAACAATTACAGCTTTTGTAGTCTTACCATTCCATGGACGGGAATTGGTATGGGAATTTGGAGGGGAAGGCGAGATCAGGTCCCTCAGGATTTTTAGCAAACCTCAGCCATTAACGAACTTATTTTACTTTTACCACCATCGTTTGAGTTGGGCTAGCCACGCTATTCCCTCAGTATGATGAGTTGTCAAGAATTTTTCGTTGGGCTTAAACGCCAACTGTTTCCTCTATCTTTTAGCAGTCAGAGGCGTTGGATGTAGTGCAGTATTCCTCCTATAAATAAGCTGAGGGCCACATAGGTAGACATGAAAGGGGGTTGTCTAGAGATTGGCCTCCTCGTGAAGTCCTCTTTGGAATGTGAAAATAATGGAAAGGTTCTACAAATGATGCGTCACGAGCCTTCTTCAGTGAGTTTGTCTTGATAATCCATCAAATATACTTATTTGATCCTTCATGAAAGTCAATCGATCACCATATCTCTATATGAGTGTGGATACAATAGAAAGGTTCTGTAAAGATGCATCATGAACCTTCTTCAATGAGTTTGGCTTGATAAGCCATCAGATAAACTCATTCGGTCCTCCATTTGATTGTTCAGATCCTTTGTCGTGGGTTGAGCTTCGATCGATCGAACAGGAGCAGGGAGGTATGCGACCATTACATATGAAAAAAATCAAGCTAGATAAGCCATCTTTCTGATCATAAAGAAGAGTGCCTGAAACTGTTGTTTAGGCATGTTCGACTTTAAATATGACCTATTCTTCTAAGTTAAAGGTAGGTGCATGTCTATATACTAGAGAAGAGTGACAAGGCTAAAGACTGACATTTTGCCTTTGTCTTTTCTTTAATATTTACATTATGCATCATAATATCACCAATGTTCGATCGGTCTGATGTCGATCGACTGTGAGGTGAATGGTTGAAGGAAGAAGCTCTTCTTTGGCACTCTTTCAAACATCTTGGATCACAAATCCTAATCTATCTGATTGATTAGGGTGGAGCTTCGATCAGAGGTGTAATGTTAACCTAATCATGAGAAGAGTGATAAAGCTAAAGCTGAAGTTTTAACTTTATTTCTTCGATACTAACATCATGCATCATGATGTCAATAATGTTCGGTCGGCTCAGCGTTGATTGACCGTGCTGTGATTTGTTCAAGGAAGAAGCTCTTCTTTGGCTCTTTCCAAACATCTTGGATCGCAAACCCTAATCCATCTAATTGATCAGGGTGGAGTTTCGATCAGAGGTGTAATATTAACCTGATCATGAGAAGTGTGACTAAGCTAAAACTAAAGTTTCTAATTTGTTTCTTTGATATTAACATTATGCATTACGATGTCAACATGTTCGGTCAGCCCTGCGTCGATCGACCGTGCTGTGATACGTTGAAGGAAGAAGCTCTTCTTTGGTGCTCTTCTAAGCTTCTTGGATCTCAAACTCTAATCCATCTGATTGATCAAGGTGGAGCTTCAATCAGAGGTGTAGTATTAACCTGATTATAAGAAGAGTGACAAAGCTAAAACTGAAGTTTCTAACTTTGTCTCTTCAATATTAACATCATGCATCACGATATCAACAATGTTGGTCGGCTCGACGTTGATCGATCGTGCTGTGATCTATTGAAGTAAGAAACTCTTCTTTAGCACTCTTCCAAACATCTTGGATCTCAAACCTTAATCCATCTGATTAATCAGAGTAGAGCTTCGATCAGAGGTATAGTATTATGAGAAAAGTGACAAAGCAAAAAACAGAAGTTTCTAACTTTGTCTCTTCAATATTAACATCATGCATAATGATGTCAACAATGTTCGGTCGGCTCGGTGTCGATCGATCGTGTCATGATCCATTGAAGGAAGAAGCTCTTCTTTGGCATCTTCTAACATCTTGGATCGCAAAATATAATCCATCTGATTGATCAGGGTGAAGCTTCGATCAGAGGTGTAGTATTAACTGTTGGCCCGGAGGCCTTCCTCTCTAGTTTTGATGATGATTAACTCATGTAGTTATGTTTACTAATAATCTTGTGATTTTAGTTTCAGATCATGTAACAAGATATTAGTTGGTGATTGCTTCAAAAAGAGGAGTTTGGAAGCTTTCACTTGGTGATTCCAGGGCCCGAGCATCAAGATCATACATAGCCTAGCTCGTGGATCACGGTTTGGATCGAGTCGACTTGAAGATTGAAGATCATCAAGAAGACTTAGGTATCCTAATTTAGTTTTAGTGTGTTTAGATCCATTTGTAAAGCTTAGTATAGTTGATATGCTCAAGTGCACAATACACACACGTTTCATGATTTGGATTTGGTTTTCATGAATATTTGTTCAAACAAGTTTACTTTGTTTTTATGTATATTAGATGTGTTCAATATACATGCTTACATGACTTATACAAACTTATTTTGACTTTTCTATTCATGTGTTGAAAAAATCAAGTTTGATAAAATACAAGTTTTGGTTTTTGGTAAAAATAATAAGACACAAAAATGGTTTCATATGCTTGATATTTGCCTTTTTATCACATGTTTATGTATCAATGCAAAATAATAAAACTATTTTTAGGGATTTTTAGAAGAGATAAAAGATTTTTAGAAATATTTTTAACATGTTTTTCTGACCCAGTTTCTGACCCAGAACTGTGCTGACAGACCAAGCCGGTCGACCGGGCGGTCGACCGACGTGCACAGACTTGTGCACGTCTGCTGGCACAGTGGGCCGGGCGGCCGGGCGGCCGACCGGATTAGAGAGCCTTGCTCTCTGTATCTGGGCGGTCGGCCGAGCGGCCGACTGGATCAGAGAGTCTGCTCTCTGTATCTGGGCGGTCGGCCGTGCGGTCGATCAGGTTGCCCCAACGGTCACATTTCTGACCTTTGGCGGTCGGCCGGCCGGCCGACCGCTAGGCCTGTCAGGCTGCCAGATCAGCCTAACGGCTAGTTTCTGTTTTGGCCTATATAAACCCCATTTCTTTGGGATTTTGGCTAAGATTTTTAGAGCTAAAATTTCCTGACTTCTTCAGTGTTTTAAACAAGTTTTCAAAAGAGTTTTAAGTGCCAAAAGATCAATCTTATTTGTTTTAAGTGTTTTGTTTATTTCAAAGAAATTAGGGTTTTGGGAATTAGTTTTCGATCTAAATTTCTATACCATTTTTGGTGTTTTCCCAAGAGAATTTCTTTGATCAAAACACTTATTTTTTCCACACTTGAGCTATCACCTATCCTATTCTATTAGGATCTTGTTTGTGGAAAGAGAAAAGAAAGAGAGATTGTTTGTGGTTGAAAGATACCACCAAGTTGTAAACCCTTTTCATTGTTGGGTTGCTCTCTCTTTGGTAGAGGTTGAGGTTTGTGTTTGCTCCCTCTTTGGTAAAGGTTGAGGCTTATGGTTTGCTCCCTCTAGTGAGAGGTGGAGTTTGGTTTGTATCCCTCTTCGGTAGAGGTGATTTGTGGTTGTTTGGCTACGGGCCTACCCCTCGGTTGTGAGGCGGTGTTTGAGAGAGGAGTTCGGTACTCCTATTGTTGTAACAAATCCTCCTCGGTGGAGGTTCCCTCGGTGGGAGATAGTGGATTGGAAATCCTTCACAGTGGTGAGGCGGGAATGTAGAGCTAGGGGCTCGAACATCGAAACATATCTTGTTGTTAGCGTTTGATCCATTGTCTCTTTACTCTCTCTCTTTTATTTGTGCAAAGATCATTCATCATTCATTTCATATTGCTTATGTTGTGCCTTGCATTGTTTCACATTGCCATATCTATTATATGCTTTTGTGTGTGCCTCACTTATACTTAACCACAAGAGCTTCATATAGCACCTCAACCCATATTTAGGGGAATCAAGAGGAGTTAGTCCAGAGCCCTTCACGGGAAATTCGGCTACACTTGTGTGTTGTATTAAGTGTGTTGCAATATTGTTTTTAAGCTTCCGCATTTAGCGCACTTTATTTCTAGATTAGCATTTACACCTATTCACCCCCCTCTAGGTTTTTTCAATTGGTATCAGAGCCTACGCTCCTGATATTTAGGTTTAACCACCTAGGAGTGAGATCCTTATTTGCTAATCTACCATTTGCATTTGCACACTTTTATTGTTTGCACACATATAGTTTGGACCCATGGACTTCATGACCCCACCTATGTTTGACCCTTTCAACATTCTTGTTTGGAAGACTAGGATGTCCATCTATTTACAAACCTTAGGTTATAAGGTTCACCTTGCCATTACCAAGGAATCCTTCCTTATTGATAGCAAGAATATAGGGGCCAATGCACAAGCCCTTGAGGCCATTAGAAGCACGCTACCTAAAGAATATCTTATGCTTGCTTCTAACTTTGATTCCGCATTTGCAGTGTGGAATATGTTGACAACCACCACCACCTCCAAGCTTCAATTGCCAATCCAACCGGAGGAAGAATCTAGTGGAGAATTCGAGCCACAACAATGCCATATAATCCAAGGGAATGACTCCCTTAAGGTACAGTCAGAACTCAACTAGATAGTTTTGATTCTAGTTCTTCATGTGATGATTATGTTGATGCCCATGCTTTGAATGAAGAACTATCTATTGTTTATGAAAAATTAATAGAAAAATATAAAGTTTTGAAAAAGAAAAGTCTAGGCCTTGAAAAAGAAATAAAATTTGATTTCTAAACTTGACATTGTTTTGCAAGAGAAAGAGGAGATTTCTAATGAAAGGGATTCATTGAAATCTCAACTTGAACTTGCACTAAAAGAAAATGAATTTTTGAAGAATAAAAACGATTGTGATAATGTTTTGAAAAATAATGAGGTTTTGTCTTCAAAAGTAGATTCTATTTTAAGAGATAACAATATTTTGAAAAATGAAATTGTTTTTATCTCAAAAGAATTAGATATTTGTGTTAATAAAACAAATCTTTGAAAAATGATGTTGTTTCTCATGTTTGTCATGTTTCACCTAGTTTATCCATTGCATGCCACACTTCTTCTTTAATTAACAATGAATATCACTTACTTAAGAAGAGTGTAGTTTGTTTGGGCTCCACTTTGAGCCAATGTGTTTGTTGGGCATACACGATTGGAAACTTTGTTTCGAAAGAAACAAGTTCCATCTATTCATGCACACCCCCACGGCATACACATGCTCTTCACGGACACACCCATCACATGTATGCTCATGTGTACACTTGTACACATTGTGGACGTAAGGGCCACCTTGCTAAATTTTGCTATGATCGTATACATGTTTCTAATTTAGCAAATAATTTTGTTTGGGTTAGAGAAGGGACTAACCCCATGGACCCAATAAGATATGGGTACCAAAGACCACCCCTTTTATTTATGATGTAGGTGTGGGCTCTCACATAACGTGAGAGTAGCGGTACCTTGGAGTGGATGCGTTCCAAGCTTCATGGAAATCATTTGGATGCATCACTTTCAAGGGATGTTTGGTGGAGAAGACCACCATGTTTTGGAGACAAGGAGAGTTGCCTTCTAGGTTTTGGTAACGATTCCTAACTCCTTATTTATATTTACATGCTTTCATATTCATTGTTTATAGCATGTTTTATTGTTTAGTGGTTATCAAGTAAATGTCATGATTATTAGACTCTTGACATGCATGTATAGCCTTTTGAGACACCCATGTTTAATATGGACCATTATTTTAGTGTTCTCACCTTTGTTTAGCTATCATGTTTATCATAGGTTTAATAACATGTGAATTTACATAATACTCATGTTTATGATTTCTTGTTGATTTATACCCCGTTTGATGCTTCATGATTTGAATATATGTTTAAATGTTAGTTTTCATTAAGACTAGGATTTATACTTGTGCATATAGTGGGCCACAAATAAATCTATATATGTTTGAGCTTGAATGCTTATTTGAACCCATTAGATGTGTTAGTATAGTCTAGTTTTGATGATTCATACATTTTAAACTTGTATTCCTATTTTTGGATTTGTTTTATGAGTATGAGTTTTCATTTCATGTATATGTCTATTTATCCAAACTATTGTTTATACATATACATCCTTTTGAGCAACGTGCCTTCATGCATATATCTTTGTGGACTCGTTGTGTTTGGATATGTATGTATAATTTAGTTTGTATAAGGCATACATATACCTTGAAGATTAAATAAGTTTTTGATGATTTTTCATGTTTTCACGTTTTAAGGAATATTGAGCTTATTGACTATCTTTCATGATTATGATCTTCACATTGTATTTGTACACTCACATTTATTGTTTACTCATGTGTTTGTTTTCATGAGTCATATTTATGCTTAATTGATTATGAGTGTTGACTATTTTGTGAATTTCATATTTTCATGAAAAATAATTTTGTTTTATTCCTTACTTGAAGGATTTCGTACTAGTTTTCAAAATTTTCATATAACTAGTTGCGATATTCTTCATTTGGTAGAGTTTTTCAAACAAAGCTTATTTTCAAATCTATTTTTGAAAACCCTACCTTCCACGGGCGGATGGATGGGCGATCATGCTCATGTATGCCTTATATTGAAAATCATTTTAAACTTGAACATGATTGGGTGGTAGTTATATGATGTATACACTTGATCATTATTGTTGTGTTCAATTGGTATCATTGAAATTATTTCAATTGGTATCAATTTAGACCTTTCTTGTATACTCATATATGTTGTATGTATGTATGTTTTTCAATTCCAATAGTATCAATTTCGATTGGTATCTATGTTTTCATACATATATATTTTGTTTATGCTAAGCTTGAGCTTCAACTTTGTTTCAATTGATTCAATTTTCAATGGTTTCTTATACAAGCTTATGCATATGTTTTGTTGGTATTTCATAAAGGGGGAGAAAATTCGATTTTCATATTTCAATTGGTATTTATATTTTCACTCCCTTACTTTATGATAGAAAATAGTTATTTCATTTGATATCATATACTAAAAAGAAAAATACTCTCTTTTGATATCAAGATGTTTATTTGAATAGGTTTTAAAAATTGGTATCTCAATATTTTGATTTAAAAGAAATTAAATACAAAAGTTTTGATATGTATTGCCTATATGCAAGGAGAGCTTAACATCTCTTCTACATATAGATTCATGTTGAGTGTATCTTGTATTGAGGAGCTTGACATCTCTTCTTTATGTGATACACGTGTGTAGGGGGAGCTTCACATCTCCACTTATGCATTACATAATATGTGTTATGTGAATTGGGGCTTGTCATCCCTTCTTCATGTAATGCATATGTGTAAGGAAGTTAACTTAGCGTCTTCCTCTTCATGAATGTATATAGCATATACCATTTATTTATTGATCTATGTTTACTTTCAATTGGTATCAAGATGCTTCTTTGTCATATTTTCAATTGGTACTTTAATTGATTGTCACCCCTATTTGATTTTGTTTTTGTTTTAGACAAAAAGGGGGAGAATATTTTTTATTTACCCTTTGTTGATTCATTGTTTCGAACAAAAAAACAAAAAAAAGGGAGAAAAATTTATTGATTTGGTTTTGCATTTAACCCTTTATTGATGATTGATTCTTTGTATCAAAAAGGGTGAGAAAATTTTGTTTTGTTTTGATTGTTTACCCCTTTGTTGATGATTGACAAAAAGGGGAGAAAGATTTTGAGTTTATATGCATAGTTATGTTTTTGCATATATTAAGTTTAATTTAATTTAATTTTAATTGGTATCTAGAGCATGTTTTGTTTTTGAACATTTCATTGGTATCTAGAACCTTTCTATTGTTTATGCATGATTATGCATTGTCATTCATTGCATATTTATTGTTTATTTGTTTATGCATGAGTTAAGGGGAGCTTCTTTGAAGCTTAACTTTAATCCATGCATATATAACTCCATGAGTTTTGTCATCATCAAAAAGGGGAGATTGTTGGCCCGGAGGCCTTCTTCCCTAGTTTTGATGATGATTAACTCATGTAGTTATGTTTACTAATAATCTTGAGATTTTAGTTTCAGATCATGTAACAAGATATTAGTTGGTGATTGCTTCAAAAAGAGGAGTTTGGAAGCTTTCACTTGGTGATTCCAGGGCCCGAGCATCAAGATCATACATAGCCTAGCTCGTGGATCACGGTTTGGATCGAGTCGACTTGAAGATTGAAGATCATCAAGAAGACTTAGGTATCCTAGTTTAGTTTTAGTGTGTTTAGATCCATTTGTAAAGCTTAGTATAGTTGATATGCTCAAGTGCACAATACACACACGTTTCATGATTTGGATTTGGTTTTCATGAATAGTTTGTTCAAAATAAGTTTACTTTGTTTTTATGTATATTAGATGTGTTCAATATACATACATGCTTACATGACTTATACAACTTATTTTTACTTTCCTATTCATGTGTTGAAAAAATCAAGTTTGATAAATACAAGTTTTGGTTTTTGGTAAAAATGATAAGACACAAAAATGGTTTCATATGCTTGATATTTGAGCTAAACTTTTTATCACATGTTTATGTATCAATGCAAAATGATAAAACTATTTTTAGGGATTTTTAGAAGAGATAAAAGATTTTTAGAAATATTTTTAACATATTTTTCTGACCCAGTTTCTGACCCAGAACTGTGCTGACAGACCAAGCCGGTCGACCGGGCGGTCGACCGACGTGCACAGACTTGTGCACGTCTGCTGGCACAGTGGGCCGGTCGGCCGGGCGGCCGACCGGATCAGAGAGCCTTGCTCTCTGTATCTGGGCGGTCGGCCGAGCGGCCGACCGGATCAGAGAGTCTGCTCTCTGTATCTGGGCGGTCGGCCGTGCGGTCGACTGGGTTGCCCCAACGGTCACATTTCTGACCGTTGGCGGTCGGCTGGCCGGCCGACCGCTAGGCCTGTCAGGCTGTCAGATCAGCCTAACGGCTAGTTTCTGTTTTGGCCTATATAAACCCCATTTCTTTGGGATTTTGACTAAGATTTTTAGAGCTAAAATTTCCTGACTTCTTCAGTGTTTTAAATAAGTTTTCAAAAGAGTTTTAAGTGCCAAAAGATCAATCTTATTTGTTTTAAGTGTTTTGTTTATTTCAAAGAAATTAGGGTTTTGGGAATTAGTTTTCGATCTAAATTTCTATATCATTTTTGGTGTTTTCTCAAGAGAATTTCTTTGATCAAAACACTTAGTTTTTCCACACTTGAGCTATCACCTATCCTATTCTATTAGGATCTTGTTTTGTGGAAAAGAGAAAAGAAAGAGAGATTGTTTGTGGTTGAAAGATACCACCAGTTTTAAACCCTTTTCATTGTTGGGTTGCTCCCTCTTTGGTAGAGGTTGAGGTTTGTGTTTGCTCCCTCTTTGGTAGAGGTTGAGGCTTGTGGTTTGCTCCCTCTAGTGAGAGGTGGAGTTTGGTTTGTATCCCTCTTCGGTAGAGGTGATTTGTGGTTGTTTGGCTACGGGCCTACCCCTCGTTGTGAGGCGGTGTTTGAGAGAGGAGTTCGGTACTCCTATTGTTGTAACAAATCCTCCTCAGTGGAGGTTCCCTCGGTGGGAGATAGTGGATTGGAAATCCTTTACGGTGGTGAAGGCGGGGATGTAGAGCTAGGGGCTCGAACCTCGAAACATATCTTGTTGTTAGCGTTTGATCCATTGTCTCTTTACTCTCTCTCTTTTATTTGTGCAAAGCATCATTCATCATTCATATCATATTGCTTGTGTTGCGCCTTGCATTGTTTCATATTGCCATATCCATTATATGCTTGTGTGTGTGCCTCACTTATACTTAACCACAAGAGCTTCATATAGCACCTCAACCCATATTTAGGGGAATCAAGAGGAGTTAGTCCAGAGCCCTTCACGGGGAATTCGGCTACACTTGTGTGTTGTATTAAGTGTGTTGCAATATTATTTTTAAGCTTCCGCATTTAGCGCACTTAGTTTTTAGATTAGCATTTACACCTATTCACCCCCCCTCTAGGTGTTTTCATTAACTTGATCATGAGAAGAGTCCCTCTAAGGATAATACTTCTTGAAGAATCTGTCGTTGATCGATATCAAGAGCGTATCGCTGTTCAGAGTTATGAGATGGTATACTCCATTTGAGTAGACTGACTCTACTATAAATAGTCCTTCCTATTTGGGTGAAAATTTTTCTTTTATCTTGTGTCATAACCATGGGTCTTCTGACAGTTAAGACAAGGTCACCTTTTTTGAAAATATGTTCTCTGACTTTCTTATTGAAAGCTCTGAAAATTCGGGCTTGATATAACTCTATTTGCTGTTGGGCTTGCAGACGTTTGTCACCTAAAGCTTCTAACTCTTGGAGGCGCAATCAATGCTTCTCTTCGTCCGTCATCTTGGTTGTCAAGGCAACTCGGAGGGATGAGATTTGGATTTTCAGTGGAAGTACAACATTACATCCGACACTAAGAAAAACGGCGTGGCTTTTGTCAGAGTTCTCACTATCATGTGGTAAGCCCACAAACATTCGCCTAATTTTTTGTCATAGTCGCATTGGCTTTTTGAGACAATTTCTTGAAAAGCTTTCCAATAGTCGTGTTAAAGGCTTCTGCAAGGTCGTTGGCAGCTGGATAGTATGCCGTTGATGATACACTTTGGATTCTAAATTTATTACAGAATCTTTGGAATGCTTGACTGACGAATTGGGGTCCATTATCGTTGACAATTCGTCAGGGTACACCAAAGCGGTAGAGTACATGATGTTTGATGAACTTGATTAAGTTTGATACCTTTACTTCCTTTAGGGGAACAACTTTTGCCTACTTAGAGAAGTAATCAGTTATGGCCAAGATGAAGCGATGTCTTTTTGTTGTTGGAGGGCTGATGGGTCCAATAACATCCATTCCCCATATCTCAAATGTCTATGAAGAGGATGTTGGATGAAGGTGTCCCGATGCTTGATGGACGAAGACACCGTGGATCCGACAGGCATAACATCACTTAGCATAGGTGACGACGTCCGAGATCATCTTTAGCCAATAGTAGCCAAGTCTTCGAAGCCGGTCTCCAAGCTTAGATCCGGGTTAGTGAGCTCTATATGTACCGTCATGAGCTTCTTTGAGCGCCACCTGTTCCTCTTTGTGTGAAAGACATCATAGTCAGATTTCACCATATTACTGGCGATACAATGTTCGTGTGATCGCATTGAAATAGAACTAAGGAGCTTTTCTTCTGATGGCAGCTGTCTCTTTAGGTTCGTCAGGCAATATACCGTATAAGACGAAGTCAATATAAGAGAATCGCCAATTTCTAAGTTTGAGACTTGCCGAAGTCTCAAGAACCTTTTAACTTGGAGGTCTCCTCTTTATGTTTTGCTGTCTTCAATGGCGAATTTGCAACAGTACAAGTTGCAACTATAGATAAGCACTCACTTCGTGGTTTTGACTAGAAGGGCCAATAAAGCAGCGAGGGACGTCAGTGCATCTGCATGTGCATCTGCATGTGCATTTTCTTGACGCGGTACATGGTCAATGTAGAAGTTTTTAAACTTCTCTGCCATGTTAATGGTCGCATTGTGATAGGACACCAAGTCTTCATATCAGACTTCATACTCCCCGCGAACCTGACTAACGATAAGGTTTGAGTCACTGTTGTAAGTTCACCTAGAGGGGGGGTGAATAGGTGATGGCTAATCTAATGGTCACTTATGAACAAATAATGCGGAATTAAAACTAAGATGACCAAATTAAACTTCTTTTAATTAAACACTTATGTATAACACAAGAGTGTTGCCGAATTCCCCTTGCGAGGCTCTGGACAAACTCCTCTAGATTCCCCTTGAATGGGTTGAGGTGCCGCGTTGGCTCTCTTGGTTGAATACAAGTGTTAGCAACAATCCCACGCAAGTATATATCAAATATGCACAAGGGTATATCAAGCATGTAAAGTAAATATAATGTAAGTAATGCAAGATATAATAGAGACAAAAAGAGTAAGAGAGCAAGAGTGAGCAATCGCAAACACAAAGGGTTTGTTTCGAGGTTCGAGCACACTTGCTCTACATCCCCGCCTTCGACACACGAAGGATTTCCACTATGCACGATCTAACCGGATCTCTCCTTGGTGCCGCAACACCTACAAGCCCTCGACTCCCAAAGTCCCTTACACACCACAAGCCCACCGGCTCGTCGAGGCCGCACCTCGTACAACAAGTCCGCACCCGAACTCAAACACCGCGAGCACACTTGTACGCTTCCTCAAATACAAAGAAAGATCTTGGTGATCTAAACACTTGATCACCTAACAAAATTCTCACTACAACACTCTCCTATAGGATAGATATAACTATGGATGCTCAAGTGTAGTGTGAGAAATCAAGGAAAGAACTTTGATGGAAAACTCAAGAAATCACAATAAACACTCTCTTGATAAAATCCCTTTTATAGGAAATATTGGCACTCTATTTTGTGGAGAAAACTCTGCTAAAAGAATGGAAATAACTGGACAAAAGCTCTCCTAAAATCTTGGCTCAAAACAATGACAAAACCCCCTTTTATAGAGGTCAGAAAAATCTGACCGTTGGGGTCTGTCAGAGCTGCCGGTCGACGGCCGGTCGACCGGTAACGGTCAAAAATCTGACCGTTACAGTCTCCGGTCGACTGGCCCGGTCGACCGGGAAGAACAGAGAGCACTGCTCTCAGTTCCGGTCGACCGGCCCGGTCGACCGCACAAAACGTGCACAGTTTTGTGCACGTCGGTCGACCGGCCCGGTCGACCGACCTCTGTGCAATGGGTTAACTTAGAGCACAGTTTTGAGGTCTAAAACGTTCGAATTTGGGAATAAGTATATAGGATGAATTTGTAGATATTGAAGTCTTCTTTCTATTGCAACTTAAATCAAATCAATATCAATTCGGAATTGAAAGTTATCAATAAAATACTAAAAGGTATCAAATCAGAAACTGAAAACTGTTTTTCAGACTTCAACCCAATATTTGACATTCTTAACATTTAAATCAGAAGATGATTATTGAATATTAAATGTAGCTCTGAAAGTCATCTTTAAAATTCAATATAAATCATGTTAATTGAATATAGGAATCAAAAGTTATGACTAGAAAACTAAAAGTGTGTCGAGCAGATCAGCAGGACGGACGAGAGTTCTAAAAAGGTTTTGGTTAAAAACACATGTATATTTGAAACACCAAAAACTAAAACGGTATTTTTCTAAAACTAAAAATCTTTTATGAAAACACATAAATCAAGAGTGTGTGTGTGATATGAACTTGAGCAATCCACCAACTATCTATCCTTTACATTTTAACTAAACAAACAAAAATCTTATACCTAGACACAAGTCTTCATCTTCTTGAAGTCTTCCCTTGAAGTCTTCTCATCTTCTTGACTTGGTCCTCATGCAATCCACCGAGCTCATCTCTAGATGTGGTCTTGATGCATAGGCTCGTGAATCGACCGGTGCTAGCTTCCAACTTGACATTTTATCCTTTGTTGAAGCTCCACACCTACTAAGATCTTGATAAGGAATCTGTCACTAATTAAACACAAGATCATTAGTAAACATAACTTCATGAGTTGATCATCATCAAAACTAGGGTGATAGGCCTTTGGGCCAACAATCTCCCCCTTTTTGATGATGACAAAACTCATGAAGTTATATATGCATGGATTAAAGTAAAGCTTCAAAGAAGCTCCCCCTTAACTCATGCATATCAAATAAATGATAAAGATATGACAATGAAGCACATGACATGTATGCAAATGAATGGAGATAACACAAAAATAAATTTTTTTCTCCTATTATTTGCAAACCAATACAAAAAAAAAACATATATGCATAACTAACAGGAAGACAAATACTTCTCCCCCTTAAGTAAAGAAAACATGCATATATACTCAAATACTTCTCCCCCTTTTTGTCAATCATCAACAAAGGGTTCAAAGTAAAAAAAATTTTCTCCCCCTTTTTGTCAAAAACAAAGAAATAAGGAGGGGTATACAAATCAACCAATAAAGATTTATATGCGATATACATTCATGAAGAGGAAGACGTTAAGTTAGCTTCCCTACAATGTGCATTGCATGAAAGAGGGATGTGAAGCCCTAATTCACACAACACAACTATGTAATGCATAGAAGGAGATGTGAAGCTCCCCTACACACGTATATCATATAAAGAAGAGATGTTAAGCTCCTCAATTTATAATATACTCAACATGAATCTATATGTAAGAGAGATGTTAAGCTCTCCTTGCATATAGGAAATACAAAACAAAACATTTTTAATTTTTCTTTATCAAAACAAAATTTTGAACTTTTCCCAATAAAACAAATTTTGAACCAATCATAATTTGTAATTTTGATACCAATAGAAAATAGCACTTGAAGATGTGTGATATCAAGTTATCATTGCAAAAAAAATTTTTGTTTCAAACATATTGATATCAATTGTAATCATATAACAAATTTGAAGTTGAGGCCTATTGATACCAAATGAAAGATCTAAAATAAATTTTTTTTATTTTTCATAAGCTTATGCATAGCTATTAAGGTGTGAACTTAGCATAAACTTTTTGTGCTTTTAAGAATGTAAATCAATTGTAAAGCAGGCACAAGAAAATCATATATATGTATGTGAATAGATAAGACCAATTTGAAAATTAGGGCATACATATATAGGAACCAAAATGTGAGTAATATACCAATTATAAAATTAACACTGTAAATCATGTATATACTCATAACCAAAATTGGTAGGTTTAAAAGATAGTTATGTTTAAGCACTACCAAAATTTGAAGAATAAATAACTAGTTATAAATAATTTTTGAAAAACTAGTTAAAGATCCTTCAAAAACATGAAATCATATGTTATTCATGAATTATACTAAATACATACAAGTTTAAGCACTCATAGTCCATAAAGTTCAAAATTATCTTTTATCATAAAGATGAGTGTTCAAAGGTTATGTAAATGGTATTTTCATGAAAATAGAAAGTGAAGCATGAATCTCATGAAAATCTTATTTTTCATCTTAAAACAAATCATATATTTTTCATAAAGTATTTTGTATTTAGCAATGCTTTATGAAAATAGTCATTCAAGCTCAAAAAGATCATAAATCACATTTTGTTGTACAAATGTTTTAATCTTTAATATAAATCAAAAACATGAAAAATCATTTTTTTTTATTATTTAAAATACTATTTTCATGGTATATGTATGATTTATCCAATTCTAACAATATCCATACATATCCCAAATCTAAAGAGTCCAATATATATTGCATGAAGGCAAATGACTCAAGGGTATACATGTATATTTATTAGATTTGAATTAAACACACATATATATGAAGTAAAATCAAGGATAGGCATAACAAGTATAAATGACCGAATCATCAAAACTAGCCTATACACATGCATATAGTGGACACAAATGAGCATGAAGTTCAAATATATATGAGTCAATTGTAGTTCACTATTTGTACATGTATAATACAAGTTTTGATAGAAACTACACTTAAACTAGTATATACCACATGAACACCAAAAATATCTTAAAATATGAACATGCTATGAATATTATGAATGAACAAGCATGTACATAAATGAAATAGGAGTTTAGAAATTGTTACCAACTCCAAAGCTCCTAGCATGGTGGTTGATCCACCAAAGCTCCTTGATAGCGATGCAACCCAAAAGTATGTCCATCATGTCCAAGTGCATCCACTACCAAGGTACCATCCCTCTCACGTTTTGAGAGAGCCCTCACCTACATCACAAGCAAAAGGTGGGAGTTTTGGTACCCATATTTTCTTGGGTCCTATGGGGTTAGTCTTGTAAGGAACCCAAGCATTTTTATTTTTATCAAAAATAAGAACATTTAACCTTTCATAACAAAATTTTCTTAGATGGCCTTTGCGGCCACAATGTGTACATGTGTACACCTTAGCATACTTATGAGTGGGAATGTGAGCATGATGTGCATCATAAGCATGGTCATGATGATGATGTGCATGAGTATGAGGAACTTGTTTATTTTGAAACAAGGATTCCAATCTAGTATGATTGAATGCACAAGAGTTCAAAGTTGAACTCAATTCTCTATTTTATTTTTCAAATTCTTAATCTCATTAGTTGTGGCATGAAAAGCATGATGAGATAAAGAATCATTTTTCTTTTTCTTTTGAGAAACAAAATCTTTTTCTTTTTCAATAAATTTTCTTTTCAAAGATTTATTTTCTTGAAAAACTTCTTCCTTTTGTTTTTCCACCAAATCAATCTTATTTTTCAAAATAGTGTTCCCTTCACATAATCATTCAATTTAGTAATCAAGGAAACATTCTCATTTTTCAAATCTTTATTTTCCTTTTCTAAGCATGCAACCTTAGATTTAAAAGAATCATTTTCTTTAAGCATGCAATCAAATCCTTTTTCAAATTATTATTTTCTAATTCTAAGCATGCAATGTTATCTCTAAATGAGTCATGTTCTTCATGCATGCAAGCAATGTCCTTTTTCAAATTTTTAATTTCTTTCTTTTTCTTGTCATATTTCTCAAGCAATAATTGGCAAAATGAATTGAGCTCATCATATGACATAATATCATCTTCCTCGGATTCGGAAGTTACCTCAAGGGGTTTATCCCTTGGACCATATAGCATACGTTGGAGATGTCGCTTCCAACGTCCGAATCGCTCCCCGCATAGTATATGTCCTTTTCGCCAAGGGAGATGAGGTGTTCCATAGTACAAAAGCCGAATCAAGATTAGTCATCTTAGACAATAATCATTATCTAAGCAAGATACTAAAGCATGTAGGGCTTTTGCATTAGCCTCAATGTTCTTACCATTTAAGCAATATTCTTTATTAGTTGTGGCAAGATATACACTAAGGCCAAGTCCTTTGAGGAACAAAGACATCTTAACCTTCCAAATTTGGATGTTAAGAGTGTCAAAGGTGGGTGGTGACATGAAGTCCATGGTGTGTGTACAAAATATTGTGATTAGCCTAAAGGAGGATCTTTAACTCTAGGTTGTTAGACCCAATATCAAGAGCACTTGGCTCTGATACCAATTGTAAGTTCACCTAGAGGGGGGTGAATAGGTGATGGCTAATCTAATGGTCACTTATGAACAAATAATGCGGAATTAAAACTAAGATGACCAAATTAAACTTCTTTTAATTAAACACTTATGTATAACACAAGAGTGTTGCCGAATTCCCCTTGCGAGGCTCTGGACAAACTCCTCTAGATTCCCCTTGAATGGGTTGAGGTGCCGCGTTGGCTCTCTTGGTTGAATACAAGTGTTAGCAACAATCCCACGCAAGTATATATCAAATATGCACAAGGGTATATCAAGCATGTAAAGTAAATACAATGTAAGTAATGCAAGATATAATAGAGACAAAAAGAGTAAGAGAGCAAGAGTGAGCAATCGCAAACACAAAGGGTTTGTTTCGAGGTTCGAGCACACTTGCTCTACATCCCCGCCTTCGACACACGAAGGATTTCCACTATGCACGATCTAACCGGATCTCTCCTTGGTGCCGCAACACCTACAAGCCCTCGGACTCCCAAAGTCCCTTACACACCACAAGCCCACCGGCTCGTCGAGGCCGCACCTCGTACAACAAGTCCGCACCCGAACTCAAAACACCGCGAGCACACTTGCCCGCTTCCTCAAATACAAAGAAGATCTTGGTGATCTAAACACTTGATCACCTAACAAAATTCTCACTACAACACTCTCCTATAGGATAGATATAACTATGGATGCTCAAGTGTAGTGTGAGAAATCAAGGAAAGAACTTTGATGGAAAACTCAAGAAATCACAATAAACACTCTCTTGATAAAATCCCTTTTGATAGGAAATATTGGCACTCTATTTTGTGGAGAAAACTCTGCTAAAAGAATGGAAATAACTGGACAAAAGCTCTCCTAAAATCTTGGCTCAAACAATGACAAAACCCCTTTTATAGAGGTCAGAAAATCTGACCGTTGGGGTCTGTCAGAGCTGCCGGTCGACCGGCCGGTCGACCGGTAACGGTCAAAAATCTGACCGTTACAGCCTCCGGTCGACTGGCCCGGTCGACCGGGAAGAACAGAGAGCACTGCTCTCAGTTCCGGTCGACCGGCCCGGTCGACCGCACAAAACGTGCACAGTTTTGTGCACGTCGGTCGACCGGCCCGGTCGACCGACCTCTGTGCAATGGGTTAACTTAGAGCACAGTTTTGAGGTCTAAAACGTTCGAATTTGGGAATAAGTATATAGGATTAATTTGTAGATATTGAAGTCTTCTTTCTATTGCAACTTAAATCAAATCAATATCGATTCGGAATTGAAAGTTATCAATAAAATACTAAAAGGTATCAAATCAGAAACTGAAAACTGTTTTTCAGACTTCAACCCAATATTTGACATTCTTAACATTTAAATCAGAAGATGATTATTGAATATTAAATGTAGCTCTGAAAGTCATCTTTAAATTGCAATATAAATCATGTTAATTGAATATAGGAATCAAAAGTTATGACTAGAAAACTAAAAGTGTGTCGAGCAGATCAGCAGGACGGATGAGAGTTCTAAAAAGGTTTTGGTTAAAAACACATGTATATTTGAAACACCAAAACTAAAACGGTATTTTTCTAAAACTAAAAATCTTTTATGAAAACACATAAATCAAGAGTGTGTGTGTGATATGAACTTGAGCAATCCACCAACTATCTATCCTTTACATTTTAACTAAAACAAACAAAAATCTTATACCTAGACACAAGTCTTCATCTTCTTGAAGTCTTCCCTTGAAGTCTTCTCATCTTCTTGACTTGGTCCTCATGCAATCCACCGAGCTCATCTCTAGATGTGGTCTTGATGCATAGGCTCGTGAATCGACCGGTGCTAGCTTCCAACTTGACATTTTATCCTTTGTTGAAGCTCCACACCTACTAAGATCTTGATAAGGAATCTGTCACTAATTAAACACAAGATCATTAGTAAACATAACTTCATGAGTTGATCATCATTAAAACTAGGGTGATAGGCCTTTGGGCCAACAACTGTACGCTTCGAGATTTTTTACTCCAATCTCTTCAGCAAGTTGCATCCCAATCAAAAGAGCGTCGTATTCTGAAACATTGTTGGAACACGGCTCAGTTAATGAGAATGCACGAGGGATCACATAATTATGTGGGAAAATAATTACTACCCCCACCTGCCACGATAATTCCCTCAGGACTTATCCTTGATGCTCCGTCGAAGAATAGTTGCCACACTTGTTCTTCTGAGGAAAGTTGATTAAGATAACTTCTACAATCTCATCAGGAGATCATCATAAAGTTTTGAAATTTCTGAAACTAGATGATCGGCTAGAAAATCTATCCCAACTTGACATTTGATCACCTTTTGTGGCATGAATTGTATCCCGTATTGTGAGAGCAATGTGGCTAATTTCACTAATCTGTATTCAATAAAGATGGTCTTTTCATGAATAATCGCAAGGATTAACTCTGGAGATAACATGAACGCATTGCCCCACCATATAGTGTCGCATCTTCTGAATAGTGAAGAATAAAACTAGCATTTCTTATCGATCGGGTTGTAATGATGCTCCACCCTGATCGTTTATTCTACTCAAGTAGTAGATTGCCTGTTCATGCTTTTGATCATTGTTTTGAGTTAGTAAAACTTCCAAAGAATGATTCGTAGCTCTAACATACAACAGGAAAGATTTTCCTGATACTGGAGCTACCAGAATGGGTGGGTATATTAGATACTACTTGATCTCTTCGAATGCTTCTTGGTAAGCACTGTCCCAAATGAATGAGACTCCCTTCTTTATTAGTTTGGTAATGGGGTAGCAGTGTCCTGAAAGATTCGATATAAATCTCCGTATATATGCCAATCGTCTTGTAAGCTTCTGAGTTCTTTAGATTTCTTGAAGGTTGCATCTCTTGGATGACACGGATTTTCTCTGGATCCAGTGAATTCTTTTGGATGTAACAACAAATTCAAGAAATTTGCTACTGGCTACCCCCTGGAAGGACTTAGTTGGGTTCATCTTCAACTGGTGAGCCCCCATGATGTTAAAACACTCTTTTCAGGTCTGCGAGATGATCGCCTTTGTCACGGCTTTTCACAGCTATGGTCTTACGTAGATGCTTATGAAAGATAACATTCATGATGCGTTGATAGGCTGCACCATCTTTCTTCAAGCTAAAGAGCGTTACTGTGTAGCAGTATACTTCCAAGGCGTCCTGAATGATGTGTATTTTTCACAATCAGGGTACATCTTTATTTGATTATACCCTGAGAAGCCATCCATGAAAGACATCCTCTCAAATTCGCACATATTTTCAATCATAACATCCGTGATTGGGAGAGAAAATTTATCTTTTGGACAAGCGATATTTAAATCACGGTAGTTGATGTAAATCTAGATCTTTCTATTCTTCTTGGAATAGGAACTATGTTGGCCAACCAATCAGAATGTTGCTATACCCTGATGAAACTAAAGTCTATAAGCTTCTTGACTTCTGATTTGATTGCTTCCATGATCTCGGGACGGAACCGTCGTTGTTGATTGACTTTCTTGGCGTCCAGGTTGATGTTGAGATGATGCATAGCAATCTGGGATCGAGCCCGAGCATGTCCTCATAATTCCAAGCGAAGACATTTTTATACTCTGGTATGAGATGTATTAAGTCTTCTTTCTCGGCAGGTGACAAGCTCTCGCTTATGAAAATGGGCTTTGGGTTTACCTCATCTTTAAGATTTATGAGTCACTTTATTTTCAGTGGGTGGTTCGCATTGTTCAAAGCGTATATCCCAAAGAGTATTTAAGTGTTTAATCCATGGATCAGAGTCTGATTAGATCAATTCTTCAGATTTAAAGGTATTTTCTACATCATCTTTTAAATGGCTGTTTATACCATATTCACTGAGAGACTTTCAAATATATAACCGATGCTGACATCTGAGTTCATGCCGATGCTGACTTGCTGATGAGCTGTCATGATAGACCTCTTTTTCAGATTCAGAATCTGACAAGACTGGCGTAGATACATAACCGAGTCCTCTTCAGATCTTGTGATAGTAGTCGAGGTCTTTGCCTTTCGGTTCAACTAAATGAAGTAATGCTCGCTTTCCTTTGCCAAAATTAAGACCTGATTTGTTGGTAAAATCAAACCTCATTTTTTCATCATATGACATGACTTTTGTCCATACTGAAAGAATTATGTAGACTTAGAATTACGCCCTTAGTTTTCATAAGATATGAGCTCAGACTCAATTCTTTCAAATAGAATTGGCTTTTGACCTTCTCGCTTGGCTGGTACTTTAAGAGAGCATTGTGTGCGTCTCCGATCTTTTCGCATACCATAAGGGATAACTTTATTGGTGCATGCAATGATATCTGGGTATTCATTGCTGACCAGGGTCACTGTCTGTGTCAGTACTAGTGTCGATGGTTCAGAATCAGAAGCAAATGCAGAAAATAAGCCAAATCTAAATTTTCATTGATAAACCACTCGCCTTCGACATTAGCGGTGGTATTGAGACCGAGCTTATCAAAGCTCGCTACAAGGGGATTTATTTCCTAGAGACACTCTTCTTCTAGCTCATATCAGCTTCATTTTCAGAGTCAGATTCTTCTGGGTGTGAATTCTCATCAATCTCAAGAGAATCCTGATAGAGGAGGGAATCGGTGAAGTAATTCTCGATTCCCTTGAATGTATGCCTTTCGGCAATCAACGTACTCACTTTTTCATCTTCATTAACGTACTTCATTACTTGATGAAGAGTGGATGGGACGATGGAGTTGCAGTGAATCTAAGGTCATCCCAGCAGCAAGTTGAACGAGGTGTCGACATCAATGACATAACATGTCACCTCAGATCTTAGGTCCCCAATTTGACATCTGAGCTTGATTTTTCCCATCTGGCGCATACCATTAGCGTTGAAGTCAAGATGATTGTCTAAGTGGTGCTTAATCGGTGGATGGGGATCCCCAAATGCTGCATGACCATGCGGGGCATAATGCTCAACGCGAATCCCGAATCAACCTGAATACGGCTCATTTCAGATGATTTAATATACCCTGTATAATATAGGGGCCTATCATATTTTCCTTTAACCTGCATGTCTTCTGGGTGAAGGTGATGTAGGGAAACTGTGTTAAGGTTGTGGTGGCAATGGTTGTCGTCTTCCTCTCTACATATTGCAGGAATTTGGGTCATGAAAATCTCTGCATCTACTAATGCTTCTCTTAGGCATCCTTAGTAGACTTGAAAAAGCCTCAGGAACTCATAAAGAGTGATTCGAGCAGTTATGCTGGCTAATTGAGCCATGACATCAAAACGGAAGGGAATTGATGGTGCCATATCGCCTTTTTGGAGAGCTCTAACATAACGAAGCTCTTTCTGTTTTTTCACGGATGGTTTCGTGGACTGCTCGATTGCCTCCTCAGCTGACTTGTAGGAGTCTACCATCAGCTCGTCGTGCTGTTTTAAGTATTGCTTTTCAGATCGAGTCTTCGACGTGGGATGTGCGCCTGTGTCAGTAGCAAAGGCTGACTCCTTTTCTCCTGAACTAGTGAGGGAGACGACATCTTCTTTGGTCTTTCTTGCAGAGATACCCACTATATTACAGGAGGATGCTTTGGCCTTGCCTTTAGACTTTCTATTTGTGATAGTCGTCCATTGCTGGCTTTTAACAATGTCAGGATGGACCCACATTGTCTCTCCTCAAGGAGTAGGAACATGGATACCTTTCTTCTTCTGATTATGAAGATCCATATTGATCACTCTTAGTTCTCCTTTCGGGATGGAAACCACTCAGTTGGGTGTTGTTGGAGATCCCGACTGAATTGAATAGGTGATGCAACTGTCATGTTAGCAGTTACCTTTTCTGCTTTGGACCGAGTTTAAGTACCTCCGCATCGATCAGAGCCTAAAGAATATCCTTGAAGATGTAGTAATTCTTAGTAGAGTAGTCCAGCATCCTGTGATATAAGCAGTAGTTAGGATCATCAGTCTTTCGCACCTCTTCAAGACGTCTGACCTCCGAAAATTTGAGTTTATTACTCTTTTGGAGTAACTTAAACAAAAAGATTATGTGCTCATCCTTAAAGGAATATACTTTATTGACACGTGCTTGTCCGGAAACCACACTAGCTCTGACTGACTGGGTCTTCGAAGGTGACTTGACCTCCGTTGTCAGAGTATCTCTTCTCCTTGGTTGAGATATGATTTTGGGGCGCGCTTGTTGGTTTGTTGGGTCTTGGCTTGCTGTTTTTTTCTTTAGCTCTGACCCTGGCAACAATTTCTTCCACCTGTTTACCTTAAAGCACCAACTACTTTCAAGTGCGGCATTTCGTCACTCTTATTTGAGCGAGGAGTGCAGTTTGCAAATTGTGGTGACATATCTCGACCACCGTAGACTGGGTCATGCCAGTGGGACAATGGAATGCCATGCTCTGAAATCTTTCAACGAAGGTTTTAATAGACTCTCCTTTCTTTTGCTTGGTTGCAAGGAGAGTTGGCACAAAAATTTCTATATTACCTTCAAAGAACGAGCCAGAAATAACTTCTCGAGGTCGGCCTATGTTTTGGTCGAGCCGGTAGAAAGTTTCATGAATCATTCAAAGCGACTCCTTTAAGAGTGCTGATGAATAAACGAGCCATAATAGCATCGTTCGATTCTACATTCCCAGTTTGGGACTTGAAGTAGTATATGTGTTGGTCCAACGACCCTTTACCGTCGAAAGTATGGAGGGTCAGTGCCTTGAACATGGAAGGGTAAGGAGCCGTATCTCATTCTGTTGGGTAGAGCCAGATTATCCCCACGTCTTGAAGACCGCTTTGGTTTGCTAGGGTTTCGAGGTGTTGCTCCGATTTACTCATCCTCTTGGAATGACTGCTTCTGTTTTTTGAGTTATCCTCCTCTTCAGATGAAGATTTGAGTGGCTCAGAGTTGGAATGCTTTTCATTCTCAGTGTTTGCAGAAGATGAGCTCCCCCTTCTTTTCTTTTATCCTTAGACTTCTTGGAAGGAGTTTTACCCTTTGGTTTCTTTTTCTCCTTAAACAGCTGTGATAATATCTGCTTAAGGTCATCGATAGATTCTTGCTGAGCTCGAAGCATATTGAGTTGTTCTCTTTGGATGCGGGCCTGCTCTTCGAATTGCCTGGCCACTTCCTTGGGAGTTCCAGCTATGTAAGCAAATGCGGTTGTCTCTGAAGTAGAATTCAAAGACTGGGATTCAATGATGGCGGAGTGCTCATCATTCACCTCAATTCCCCTTGTCCAATAGACTGTAGTCGACTGGGGCAGTTGTTCCCATGTGGGTCTGAGTATATTAGTATATCCCTTCAGGTTCGACAAGAATATCCTTCAAACCTAGAGATTGGTCAGCATCTGACTCCTCTGAACTGACAGCCAATTGCTTCCCTTTAGACTTGCTTGGTATGAAACTCGACCCACCATATTTGCAGTCACTTCTAAGTGCTCAATGTCGGAGAACGATTTCTTCTTTCAAGATTGTCGTCTCTTGGCTGAGTTTGAAGCCGCTAACAACTGGTAAAAAACCAAGAGTTTTTTTATCTGAAAGTCATAATGGCAATCAGAAAGTACTGCTGAGATGAGCTGCTCGCAGTGACATTGAAGTGTGATTTGATGAACACTCTTTTTCCTTGTTAAGTTGACTCTTATGTCCGCTGTGGGGACGTCTGAGGAACTAGCTTCAAACCCCTGGGGGTGAGGGCGTTTTTGGCTTTTATGTCATGAAGACATGCCATTCTGAACGTGGGTCTCGTGTTGCTTTGTTGAGACGCGACCTCATGCGGTGTTGAAACGCGGCTCTCCAGTGATGGTTAAGCTTCACTCAGAACGCGGGCCTCACGTTTAGAATTAGAAACGCGGGCATCACATTCTGAGACTGGCAGAATGCGTGCATCAGTTTTAGAATTAGAAATGCGGGCGTCGCATTCTAAGACAGGCAGAACACTGTCTCGCGTTTTGGAGCAGGTAGAATGTGGGTCTCGCGGTTGACGCAGACCTTGAAAGGGAACACCTAGAGGGGGGGTGAATAGGTGTTAGTGCTAATCTAAAACTAAATGCAAAACTAAGTGCGCTAAATGCGGAAGCTAATGCAAATCTTGCACAAACTTAATACAACACAACAAGTGTAACCGAATTCCCCGTGAAGGGCTCTGGACTAACTCCTCTTGATTCTCCTTGAATGGGTTGAGGTGCTATGTGAAGCTCTTGTTGGTTAAGTATAAGTTAGGCACACACACAAGCAAGCCAAGCAATGTGCACACACAATCAAGCCAAGCAATCAAGGATATAGCAATATGAATATATGCAAGGCAACACAAGCAAATAGTTATGGCAATATGAATTATGCTCAACACAAGCAAATATGGTATGATGATATGAATGATGCTTTGCACAATTATAAGAGAGAGAGTTAGAGAGACAATGGATCAAACGCAAGCACCAAGATATGTTTCGAGGTTCGAGCACTTTGCTCTACATCCCCGCCTACACCACCGTGTAGGATTTCCAATCCACTATCTCCCACCGAGGGAACCTCTACCGAAGAGGATTTGTTACAACACTTAGGAGTACCAAACTCCTCTCTCAAACAACCACCTCACAACCGAGGGGTAGGCCCGTAGCCAACACAACAACCAACACCTCTACCAAAGAGGGTTTACAACCAAACTCCACCTCTCACTAGAGGGAGCAAACCAATCACCCGATCACCTCTACCTAAGAGGGATACAACAAGAATAAGGGTGTTTACAACAAGTGGTTCCAAAAACCACAAACTCAATCTCTCTTTCTTTTCTCTTTTCTTTTCCACAAAAACAAGATCCTAAATAGATTAGGATAGGTGATAGCTCAAGTGTGGAAAACTAGGTGTTTGGAAAACAAGCAAAAAAGAAAAACTACTTGGGAAATCTCTTGTATATGATAGAAATTAAAGATCAAATCAATATCCCAAAACCCTAGTTTTCTTTGATTTTCCAAAAACCCAAAACAATAAAGATTGGAAGTTTAAAGCACAAAACTCTTTTTAAAACTCTTTTAAAACAATAGAGAAAGTCTGGAAATTTTGTCTCTAAAAACCTTGGCCAAAATCCCAAAGAAATGGGGTTTATATAGGCCCAATACAAAACTAGCCGTTAGAGCTGAGCTGACAGCTCTGACAGGCAACGGTCGACCGTCCCGGTCGACCGCCAACGGTCAGAAATATGACCGTTGGGCAACTGCGGTCGACCGGCCCGGTCGACCGAAACAAACAGAGAGCAGAATTCTCTGCAGCGGTCGACCGCCCGGTCGACCCAAACAAACAGAGAGCAGAGCTCTCAGACCCGGTCGACCGTCCGGGTCGACCGTCCCAAAGGCTCCAAACGTGCACAGATTTGTGCACGTCGGTCGACCGACCCGGTCGACCGACCTCTGCCTAGTAGACTAGGTCAGTTGACTTAGTCGACTAATAGAAGCCTGGAACAGAAACTGGGTCAGAAAAACTGGGAAAATTATTTTATAAAAAATCTTTTATCTTTTCTGAAAATCCCATAAAACTTGTTTTAACATTTTGTATTGAAATACAAACTTGTGATAAAATTTCAAGACATATATCAATCATATCAATTCATTTTCGAGTCTTGCAAATTTTATCAAAAACAAAACTTGTATTTTTATCAAAGAGATGTTAAGCTCAAAATCAAGTTTGATAAAAGTTAGCATGCATGTATAGAGTGAAACAACTATACATATATCAATTAAACTTGTTTTGATAAACTATTCATGAAAACCAAATCCAAAACATGAAAACGTATGTGTTTGTGCACTTGAGCATATCAACTATACTAAGCTTTACAAATGGATCTAAAACACACTATCTAAACTAGGATACCTAAGTCTTCTTGATGATCTTCATCTTCAAGTTGACTTGCTCCAAAACTCCATCCATGGGCTAGGCAATGTATGATCTTGAAGCTTTGGCCCTGGAATCATCATGAAAGCTTCTAAACACCTTGTTGAAGCTAATCACCAACTAATATCTTGGTTAATGATCTGAAACTTAAACAACACAAGATTATTAGTAAACATAACTACATGAGTTAATCATCATCAAAACTAGAGTGGAAGGCCTTTGGGCCAACAATCTCCCCCTTCTTGATGATGACAAAACTCATGGAGTTATATATGCATGGATTAAAGTTAAGCTTCAAAGAAGCTCCCCCTTAACTCATGCATAAACAAATAAATAAAATATATGCAATGAATGTACATAAACATGTATGCATCAATATGCATAAAACACAAACACATGTTCTAGAAGCTCTAGTTACCAATTAAATTAATAAGGCATTAACAACAAAAACACTAGATGCTCTAGATACCAATAAAACTTAAAAACTTACCAATAAAACTTAATATATGCAAAACATAAGTATGCATATATAAAAACATGTTAAACTCTCAAATAATTCTCCCCCTTTTTGTCAATCATCAACAAAGGGGTAAACAAAGTAAAAATAAAATCGAACAAATTATTCTCCCCCTTTTTGTCAAACAAAAAAAATCAAGAAGGGGTGACTATAACAATATGATATCAATAGATAAATATGTCAATGAAGCATCTTGATATCAATTGAAAATAACCAAAGATCAATAGATGTTATATGCTATATACATTCATGAAGAGGAAGACGCTAAGTTAGCTTCCCTACACATATGCATTACATGAAAGAGGGATGTTAAGCCCTAATTCACATAACACACATTATGTAATGAATAAGAGGAGATGTGAAGCTCCCCCTACACACGTGTACCACATAAAAAAGAGATGTTAAGCTCTTCAATACACAATACACTCAACATGAATCTATATGCATATAGTCAATACAAATCAAAACTTTTGTATTTTTCTTAAAAAAATAATTTTTAGATACCAATTTTAAGTAAAAACACATGAAACATCTTGATATCAATTGAAATTAAACATAATAAATTTTGAATGTCTAAACAAAATTTTGATACCAATTGTAAATGATTTTCATATTAAACATATGATACCAATATGAAATTTTCAATCATAAAGAAAGGGAGTGGGAAACAAATACCAATTGAAAGAATCACCAATTGAAAGACAAAATTAAATTTTCTCCCCCTTTATGAAATACCAACTAAAAAGATGCATGGGCTTGATACCAATTTAAAAGTAATCAATTGAAACAAAATTGAAGCTCAAGTACTAGCATAAACAAGATTTTGTGAAAAATTTATATCTCAAGCACAAATAAAACAAGTGTATGTGTATGAAATAGAATGAGTACCAATCACCAATAGATGATACCAATTGAAAATATACATATACAATAAACATATGAGTATACACAAAGATCAAAATGATACCAATTGAAAGAGTTCAATGATACCAATTGACATAACAATAAAATCAAATGTATATCTCATATTACTACCTCCCAATCATGATTCAAGTTTTAAATGATTTTCATTTTAAAGCATACATGAACATGATCTCCCATCCAACCTCCCATCGAAGGTAGGGTTTTCAAAATAGATTTGAAAATGTAATTTTGTTTGAAAATCACTACCAAATTGAAGAATACGAACTGGTCAAAATGAAAAAACTTGTTAACTAGTGTGAAATCCTTCAAGTAAGGAATAAACTAAAAATAATTTTCATAAACATGAAATCCACATGATAATTAACACTCTAATTCAATTAGGCATAAATATGACTCATGAATACAAAACATGAGCAATCAATAAATGTGAGTGTACAAATAAAGTGTGAATATCATAATCATGAAAATATTCAATTAAGCTCAATTATTCCTTAAACATTGAAAACACGAAAATCATCAAAACTTATTTAATCTTCATGGCATATGTATGTCAAGTACAAATTAAAATATACATACATATCCAAAACACAACGAGTCCACTATTTATATATGCATGAAGGCACGTGGCTCAAAAGGATAAACATGTATATCTAATAGTTTGGACAAGATAGACATATACATGAAGTTAAACAATTAAACACAAAATCAAGAAAAGCTAAATCTTCACCAAAACACATTTCATTTCAAGGTATATGTATGAATTGTCAACACAATAAGTATACATACATATCCCTAAACACAATTGAGTCCATATATAGATTTGCATGAAAGGCAAATGACTCAAGGGGTATACATGTATATCTTAAAGTTTGGCAAAATACACATATACATGAATTGAAAACTTATACACATAAAACAAATCAAAAAATGGAATACAAGTTTGAAATGTATGAATCATCAAAACTAGACTATACTAGCACATCTAATGGGTTCAAATAAGCAATCAAGCCCAACTATATATAAATTATTTGTGGCCCACTATATGTACAAGTATAAGTCCTAGTCTTAATGAAAACTAACATCTAAACATGTAATCAACACATGAAGCATAAAACACGATAAATATTAACATGATAAACTTAAACATGATTACAATGTAAATTCACATGTATTAAATTCATGATGTACATTATAGCTTAAACAATAGTGAGAATACTAAGTATGGGTTCATGCAAGCATGTGTGTCTCAAATACTATACATGTATGTCAAGGATCTAATAAATATGATATTTACACACTAATCCATAGACAATGAAAACATGCTATAAAACATCAATATGAAAGCATGTAAATAATAATAAGGAGTTAAGAATTGTTACCAAAACCTAGAAGGCAACTCTCCTTCTCTCCAAAACATGGTGGCCATCTCCACCAAATCTTCCCTTGAAAGTGATGCATCCAATTGATTTCCTTTAAGTCCGGAACGCATCCACTCCAAGGTGTCATCACTCTCACGTCATGTGAGAGCCCACACCTACATCAAAATAATAGGAGGGGTGGTCTTTGGTACCCATATCTTTTTGGGTCCATGGGGTTAGTACCTTCCCTACCCAAATAAATTTCTTTGCTAAATTTGAAACATTTAATCTATCATAACAAAATTTAGCAAGATGGCCTTTTCGGCCACAATGTGTACATGTGTACACATGAGCATACATGTGTTGATGGTGTCCGTGTGGAGCATGTGTATGCCGTGGAGGGTGTGCATGCATAAAGATGGAACTTGTTTCTTTCGAACCAAGGATTCCAAGCGTGTATGGTTCTTAGCACATTGGCTCATAGTGGAGCCCAAACAATCAACCTTCTTCTTAAGCAAACAAATATCATTATTAATCTTAGAAGAAGTGTGGCATGCAATAGGTGAAGTGTGTGATACTATCCTAGCATGGTAAACATGTGCATCAATCTTCTTTTGCAAAACAATTTTTTTCTTTAAACACACATCTAAATCATTTGAAATAGAAATAATCTTATTTTTCAAATCAATATTCTCTTTTAAAATAAAATCAACTTTTGAAGACAAGTTATCATTTTTCTTCAAAAGAACATGGCAATCATTTTTATTTTTCAAAAACTCATTTTCTTTAAGTACAAGATCAAGTTGAGATTTTAATGAATCCCTCTCATTAGCATTCTCCTCTTTCTCTTGCAAAACAACATCAAGTCTAGCATGCAAACTCTTATTTTCTTGTTCAATTCCTAGACTCTTCTTTTTCAACAAATTATATTTTTCTATTAATTTTTCACAAACAATAGATAGTTCTTCATTCAAAGCATGGGGATCTACATATCATCACATGAAGAACTAGAGCAATCATCACTATCATCCAAGTGGGGTTCCGAATGTACCTCAAGGGAGTCATTCCCTTGGACCATGAAGCATTGTGAATCGGATTCTCCACTAGATTCTTCCTCTTGTTGAATTTGTACTTGAAGCTCGGAGGTGGTGGTTGTTGTCAATTTATTCCACACTACAAAAGCGGAATCAAAGTTGGAAACATACATATGATAATCTTTAGGTAATGTGCTTCTAATGGCCTCAAGGGCTTGTGCATTGGCCCCTATATGATTGCTATCACTAAGGAAGGATTCCTTGGTAATGGTAAGATAAACTTTATGACCTAGGGTTTGTAAATAAACGGTCATCCTAATCTTCCAAACATGAATGTTGGAAGGGTCATACATAGGTGGGGTCATGAAAGTCATGGTAAACTATATGTGTGCAAACAAGCAAATGCAAACAAGATTAGCAACCAAATGGATCTCACTCCTAGGATGTTAAGCCTAAGTATCAGGAGCACTAGCTCTAATACCAATTGAAAGGGAACACCTAGAGGGGGGTGAATAGGTGTTAGTACTAATCTAAAACTAAATGCAAAACTAAGTGCGCTAAATGCGGAAGCTAATGCAAATCTTGCACAAACTTAATACAACACAACAAGTGTAGCCGAATTCCCCGTGAAGGGCTCTGGACTAACTCCTCTTGATTCCCCTTGAATGGGTTGAGGTGCTATGTGAAGCTCTTGTTGGTTAAGTATAAGTTAGGCACACACACAAGCAAGCCAAGCAATGTGCACACACAATCAAGCCAAGCAATCAAGGATATAGCAATATGAATATATGCAAGGCAACACAAGCAAATAGTTATGGCAATATGAATTATGCTCAACACAAGCAAATATGGTATGATGATATGAATGATGCTTTGCATAATTATAAGAGAGAGAGTTAGAGAGACAATGGATCAAAACGCAAACACCAAGATATGTTTCGAGGTTCGAGCACTTTGCTCTACATCCCCGCCTACACCACCATGTAGGATTTTCAATCCACTATCTCCCACCGAGGGAACCTCTACCGAAGAGGATTTGTTACAACACTTAGGAGTACCAAACTCCTCTCTCAAACAACCACCTCACAACCGAGGGGTAGGCCCGTAGCCAACACAACAACCAACACCTCTACCGAAGAGGGTTTACAACCAAACTCCACCTCTCACTAGAGGGAGAAAACCAATCACCCGATCACCTCTACCTAAGAGGGATACAACAAGAATAAGGGTGTTTACAACAAGTGGTTCCAAAACCACAAACTCAATCTCTCTTTCTTTTCTCTTTTCTTTTCCACAAAAACAAGATCCTAAATAGATTAGGATAGGTGATAGCTCAAGTGTGGAAAACTAGGTGTTTGGAAAACAAGCAACAAAGAAAAACTACTTGGGAAATCTCTTGTATATGATAGAAATTAAAGATCAAATCAATATCCCAAAACCCTAGTTTTCTTTGATTTTCCAAAACCCAAAAACAATAAAGATTGGAAGTTTAAAGCACAAAACTCTTTTTAAAACTCTTTTAAAACAATAGAGAAAGTCTGGAAATTTTGTCTCTAAAAACCTTGGCCAAAATCCCAAAGAAATGGGGTTTATATAGGCCCAATACAAAACTAGCCGTTAGAGCTAAGCTGGCAGCTCTGACAGGCAACGGTCGACCGTCCCGGTCGACCGCCAACGGTCAGAAATATGACCGTTGGGCAACTGCGGTCGACCGGCCCGGTCGACCGAAACAAACAGAGAGCAGAACTCTCTGCAGCAGTCGACCGCCCGGTCGACCCAAACAAACAGAGAGCAGAGCTCTTAGACCCGGTCGACCGTCCGGGTCGACCGTCCCAAAGGCTCCAAACGTGCACAGATTTGTGCACGTCGGTCAACCGACCCGGTCGACCGACCTCTGCCTAGTCGACTAGGTCAGTTGACTTAGTCGACTAATAGAAGCCTGGAACAGAAACTGGGTCAGAAAAACTGGGAAAATTATTTTATAAAAATCTTTTATCTTTTCTGAAAATCCCATAAAACTTGTTTTAACATTTTTTATTGAAATACAAACTTGTGATAAAAATTTCAAGACATATATCAATCATATCAATTCATTTTCGAGTCTTGCAAATTTTATCAAAACAAAACTTGTATTTTTATCAAAGAGATGTTAAGCTCAAAATCAAGTTTGATAAAGGTTAAGCATGCATGTATAGAGTGAAACAACTATACATATATCAATTAAACTTGTTTTGATAAACTATTCATGAAAACCTAATCCAAAACATGAAAACGTGTGTGTTTGTGCACTTGAGCATATCAACTATACTAAGCTTTACAAATGGATCTAAAACACACTATCTAAACTAGGATACCTAAGTCTTCTTGATGATCTTCATCTTCAAGTTGACTTGCTCCAAAACTCCATCCACGGGCTAGGCAATGTATGATCTTGAAGCTTTAGCCCTGGAATCATCATGAAAAGCTTCTAAACATCTTGTTGAAGCTAATCACCAACTAATATCTTGGTTAATGATCTGAAACTTAAACAACACAAGATTATTAATAAACATAACTACATGAGTTAATCATCATCAAAACTAGAGTGGAAGGCCTTTGGGCCAACAGACCTCACGTTGTTGAAGAATGCGGAACTCGTGCTCTGGAACAAAAGCGTAGTCCTCGCATTGCTTGAAAGAAACTGTAACACCCCGTTCCCGGATACGTACTTATCTGCGTATTCAAATTTTCGATCGTATTTTTTTGATTTCGTTAATTTAGTCTTTCTGGTAGTCTAAATTTACTGATTTTAATTTCAAACACTGTTTCCCAATATTTTAGATTTTTCATGATTTTTCAGATTTTTTCTGAATTATTTTTATAAACACCCTAAAATCAGGATTAATCGGTGCCGCTGGTTTATTCCTAGATTTTTAATTTACAAATGGGTTCAAATTTTGAGAAACCGCTTTCACAAAGTTTCTTAGAATAATATTTACTATCTTACTTCATTTTTTGGGAATTTTCGGAATTTATCAGATTTCTGCCAGATTTGGTGTCGACCGATATTGACGGCCGATTCCAAGATTTTTAATTAAAAACTATAAAGAATTTCTTGAAACGAATTTCACCATGAATCTAAAATAATATTCTTGATTTTTGAGAATTTTTGTGGGTCGTTCCGAAATACTTGATTTTCGAACGATTTCGGTATTTTTCCGAAAGTTTTCCGCATCCGCAACCGAATCCCGGGAAACCGCCACTCTAATCATTTTCACTTTTTATTCTAAGAAAATATCTTCCTTTTTTCATTTTCTTTTCCTTTTCCTTTTTCTTTCCTTCCTTTTCCTTCCACCAATTCTACAACATTCTCCATTCTTCCATTTTTTTCTACACATTTCTACCAAAATATCTCCTCCAAATTATCCCAAACCACTCAAACCCCTCTCCCATCACCATGGCCGGCCAAGAGCCACCTCCCCCCTCCATTTTACAAAAAACCCCCTCCCTAAAACACTTTTACATCACCTTCACAAATCCAATTCCTATATAAACTTTTCCTTCTCCTTTCCACTTCATTTTCTCTTCACCAAAACCTTAACCACCACCAACTCCTCCTTCACCTCCACCACAACAACAACCACTACAACTTCTCCAACTCCCTACCTTCATCTTCTTCCTCCTCCATCTCCATTTAAACCACCACAAACTCCAAAACTCCACCAAAATCCAAACCCCCATTTACCTTCTCCAAACATACCACCACCACTAAAATCCTTCACCAAATCACCACTCCACCACCTATACCTAGGCCGGCCACCCTCCCTAGCAAGGGGCCGAGCCCCTCTTCTCCGGCAACACCTACGGTGACCACTCCGACGATCTTTCCGGCGACTTTTCCGGCGACAACTTCACCACCTCTAAATATTCATCACCACCACTCAAAATCTTCCATCTTCAACACCATCTCCTTTTAATTTCTTCTCCATCACCACCATCTCCACTCTTACCACCACAACACCACCTCCATCTCAACTTCTTCAACCTCCAACATCACCTTCATCATCACCTCTTTCATTTCCCTTTTTATTACTCCACCAAAATCCATCTTCTTCACCAAATAACACCACCACCAAAGAAATCACCTTCCCTTCCTCTCTCCCTCCCTCTCCTTAGGGGCCGGCCACTCCCTGGGCCACCACCAAGGGGTGGCGCACCACCCTAGGGCCGGCGGCCACCCAAAGGCCAAGCCCCCTTTCCTTTGCTCGCTTGGTATTTTCCTCTCCGGGGAATCGGACGCGCAAAGCTTCAAAAGTGGCATTTAGGCGAGTGATTTTCCTCGCCAGAAAATAGACTTGTATTAAAATCATTATTATGTTGTCTTTAGTATCTGTGCGATGTAGTTGTACGGGTGTGTGTGTTGTAATTTGTGGGCATGTCTTCACTTGAACCGGACTGATATACTGTAATGCTTGTAATAGGATAGAACAACTCGTGCGGCCATTCAGCCTCCGGTCTCTCACTATCTCAAAAGAGAGGTGATTGGGACCGTAAGGTTTCTCAGTTCAGCCTCCGATCTCTCACTATCTCGAAAGAGAGGTGATTGGGACCGTAAGGTTTCTCAGTTCAGCCTCCGATCTCTCACTATCTCGAAAGAGAGGTGATTGGGACCGTCAGGTTTCTCAGTTCAGCCTCCGATCTCTCACTATCTCGAAAGAGAGGTGATTGGGACCGTCAGGTTTCTCAGCTCCATCTGGTAAGCATACTTAGCGCTCAGCGTTTTATTCACTAAATTCGTCTAGGCAAGTTGCTACCGGATTTTCTACTCGTATACTAAAACGAGTCGTCCCGGTAACCTCGCCAAAGCGTATTAGTGTCTAAACTCTGTTCGCTGCCCGTGCCTTCAGCTTGCGCATTTCCTCTTGGTGGTATCACTTATCAACCGATATGTTATCACCTGACACCCGACATACTGCTACCTGATAATTGCCCCTTGTTATTACATGGCTTGTCACTTGACAAATATCACCCTCTTGTCATGCTATCACTTGACACCCGGCATGATACCCTTGACTTATTACTTGTATCTTCATGAACACTCGTCATTGGCATGATAAAACCTGATACCTGTTACAAATAAACTTTCTACTCATGATTATCACGTTACGGGAATGTAGTACCTGATCTCTTGTTATGAACTCCCGTTATGCTTGTTACGACTCCTGTTATGCCTGTATGTACTCCTGTTATGATATGTACTCCTGTTATGACCAGTTATGATCCTACTCATTCCCGTAATCTGATAATTATGTTTAATAAGCCATAAAAAGGATAACTTGCACGGGGAATGGGAGGAAGTAATGGATGCCGGTATGATGCCTTGCTTATAGTAGTGGAATACCAGAACTGACGATTCGTGTTAGGGGGATTTCAGGCCCCAGAAGATGCGTGTTAGGGGGATTTAAGGCCCCCAAATGGCTGTGTCCCGGGCGGTCGGGAACTACTATAAGTATGAGCTATCAGTTCTTCATCAGCTTCCAGTAACAAACCTCGGCTTGCTTATATATGGATGTATGTGTGTTGAGATGTATACCAGGACACATACCTAGATATATGGGTCAGACGAGTAATAATAATAAAAGATGCCAAGTATGGGTCTGTTGTATGCTTTGCTGAGTTTGCTTCTATCGAATTTACATCGGATTTCCAGTTTTATGATTATTATACTATACATGTTCACATCCTGCTTTACCACTGGTATTCCACTTCTTTAGTCTCTCCTGTTCTTATCTTATCATACCATGAGTACTTCCTACTTGATATCACTGTTTTATATCTACTTGCTCCTGCATGCTTATGCTCACGACACAGCTCTCAATGCATGCTTATGATTCAGTTTTATCAATACACTTGTACTTATCTTGGCACGCCATCTGGCATTTGCATCACCACTCGCCTGGGGAGTTCTGAAACCTCTGGATCCTCATGTCCAGGTCCTGGAGCTTGGACCGAAGGGGATCTTCTTGCTGAGGATCAAGCTTACTTCTGTGGAGCAGACAGATCAGCTGTAGCTCCAGTCCCATCCTTGCTCCCCCTTATTGGCTCGCGGCTTCTCCAGTTATCTCGTGAGCGCCCTTTTGTACTGTTCATACATGTACATCTCTTTGTATTCTCGCATTTGCGCCTATCAGTGATGTAATATTCTTGTAATATTTATCACCTCTGGTGATAACTTTGTAATTGTACTCATATGTTGGAATGTATAATGCACCACTTGCTTCCGTACTCTGATTCTTGCCTGTACTGATGCTTAGCGTATATACGTGAGGGTATTTCTGACCTGCGTATATACGTTGCAGTGACGTCCCCGTACCCGCAGGACTGGGGCGTTACAGGATGGTATCAGAGCCTAGGCTCTCACATCCTCAGTACGTCCAAATGGCAGATTAATGGTAAAGAGATTTGCAACTGGAATACAAGAGTCCCGGTTATACAATCCAACTACAAGTGCAGAGTTATCTCTCTTTCTTTCTTTTGATCCATTCCTTGTATCCTGAGACCCTTCAATCTTTTACCTTCCAGCTCCTTCTTGCTACCCCTTCGACCAACTCAGATATGGAAAGACGGTGAACACGCAATGGACCTAGTACCTCTCAAGATGGATCAAGTAGAGACAATGATGGTATGATGAGGATACTTCAAGGGATGATGCAGAGTCAACAGCAGCAGACAGAGCTTCTACGTCAAGGACTGTTGGTTGCACCCCGAGAGCAGAGGCCAGGCAACGTGTCAGACTTCAGGAGATTACAACCGGCGATCTTTTCAGGCATAGAGAAGCCCTTGGATGCAGAACAATGGCTGGTAGACACGACGGCTCTCTTGAAAGCAGCCCGAATCCCTAAGGAGAACCAAGTGGAAGTGGCCAAGATACAGCTGAGAGATGTGGCCAGAACTTGGTGGTTGGCAGAAGAAGCAACACTGGAGAAACCCATTACATGGGATTAGTTCTCAAAGGGTTTCTACGAAAGATTCTTCCCTGCAACAGCTCAAAAGAAAATGGAAGAACAATTTATCCGGCTACAACAACGAAATTGGTCAGTGGATGAATATGCTGCTGAATTCTTGAGACTCAGCAGGTTTGCACCTTACATGGTGACAGACGAAGAGAAACGGGCTAGCAGATTTCAGCAAGGGTTAAAGATGGATGTTCAGATATTTCTTATTTCTCAACAGCTAAAGACGTACTCCCAGGTTCTCTCCATTGCCCGTGAAGTAGAACGAGGACTGGAGAAAAAAAATGAGAACCAGACACAGAATAAGCCAATGAAGAGACCCTTTCAGTTGATGAATGAAGAACCCACAACCAGGCCCATCAATGGCCCGATAGTCAAACGACCATTCCAACCTTCTCTTCCTCAGATCATATGCAACTTCTGCCACAAGCCTGGACATTATAGGAAAGACTGTCGAATGGCTAACGGACTATGCTTAGCCTGTGGGACTGGAAGTCATGCAATAAGAGATTGCCCGTTCAGAAGGGTAGGAAATATGGCACCAATTAGACCAGCACTTCCAGCCCCACCACATAGAGGGAACCCAGAACCAATTGGCCGAAGAGCTCCGTTACCACCCCAGCAGCATGATCAAACACAGAGAGGAGCAAGAGCAGATCATGGCAGAGGCCAAGTTTACAACATGTCAGTAGAAGCATCAGGCGAAGCAGCAGCAGAATACGAAGCCCAGTATCCAGAACAGGGACCTTGAGGATATCATTGTAACAGTTACCCCTGATCTTTTGTATTTTGAGTTGGTTATCTTTCTAAATATTCCACTTTATCCTATTCTCATTGTCGACCCTAGTCTCTCCTGTGTTCATCTTCCCCTTATCGAAATTTCGAGGACAAAATTTTTGTAAGGTGGGTGGAATGTAACACCCCGTTCCCGGAATACGTACTTATCTGCGTATTCAAATTTTCGATCGTATTTTTTTGATTTCGTTGATTTAGTCTTTCTGGTAGTCTAAATTTACTGATTTTAATTTCAAACACTGTTTCCCAATATTTTAAATTTTTCATGATTTTTCAGATTTTTTCTGAATTATTTTATAAACACCCTAAAATCGGGATTAATCGGTGCCGCTGGTTTATTCCTAGATTTTTAATTTACAAATGGGTTCAAATTTTGAGAAACCGCTTTCACAAAGTTTCTTAGAATAATATTTACTATCTTACTTCATTTTTTGAGAATTTTCGGAATTTATCAGATTTCTGCCAGATTTGGTGTCGACCGATATTGACGGCCGATTCCAGGATTTTTAATTTAAAAACTATAAGGAATTTCTTGAAACTAATTTCACCATGAATCTTAAAATAATATTCTTGATTTTTGAGAATTTTTGCGGGTCGTTCCGAGATACTTGATTTTCGGACGATTTCGGTATTTTTCCGAAAGTTTTCCGCATCCGCAACCGAATCTCGGGAATCCGCCACTCTAATCATTTTCACTTTTTATTCCAAGAAAATATCTTCCTTCATTTTCTTTTCCTTTTTCCTTTTCTTTCCTTCCTTTTCCTTCCACCAAATTCTACAACATTCTCCATTCTTCCATTTTTTTCTACACATTTCTACCAAAATATCTCCTCCAAAATATCCCAAACCACTCAAACCCCTCTCCCATCATCACCATGGCCGGCCAAGAGCCACCTCCCCCTCCATTTTACAAAAAACCCCCTCCCTAAAACACTTTTACATCACCTTCACAAATCCAATTCCTATATAAACTTTTCCTTCTCCTTTCCACTTCATTTTCTCTTCACCAAAACCTTAACCACCACCAACTCCTCCTTCACCTCCACCACAACAACAACCACTACAACTTCTCCAACTCCCTACCTTCATCTTCTTCCTCCTCCATCTCCATTTAAACCACCACAAACTCCAAAAACTCCACCAAAATCCAAACACCCCATTTACCTTCTCCAAACATACCACCACCACTAAAATCCTTCACCAAATCACCACTCCACCACCTATACCTAGGCCGGCCACCCTCCCTAGCAAGGGGCCGAGTCCCTCTTCTCCGGCAACACCTACGGTGACCACTCCGACGATCTTTCCGGCGACTTTTCCGGTGACAACTTCACCACCTCTAAATATTCATCACCACCACTCAAAATCTTCCATCTTCAACACCATCTCCTTTTCATTTCTTCTCCATCACCACCATCTCCACTCTTACCACCACAACACCACCTCCATCTCAACTACTTCAACCTCCAACATCACCTTCATCATCACCTCTTTCATTTCCCTTTTCATTACTCCACCAAAATCCATCTTCTTCACCAAATAACACCACCACCAAAGAAATCACCTTCCCTTCCTCTCTCCCTCCCTCTCCTTAGGGGCCGGCCACTCCCTGGGCCACCACCAAGGGGTGGCGCACCACCCTAGGGCCGGCGGCCACCCAAAGCCAAGCCCCCTTTCCTTTGCTCGCTTGGTATTTTCCTCTCCCGGGGAATCGGACGCGCAAAGCTTCAAAAGTGGCATTTAGGCGAGTGATTTTCCTCGCCAGAAAATAGACTTGTATTAAAATCATTATTATGTTGTCTTTAGTATCTGTGCGATGTAGTTGTACGGGTGTGTGTGTTGTAATTTGTGGGCATGTCTTCACTTGAACCGGACTGATATACTGTAATGCTTGTAATAGGATAGAACAACTCGTGCGGCCATTCAGCCTCCGGTCTCTCACTATCTCGAAAGAGAGGTGATTGGGACCGTAAGGTTTCTCAGTTCAGCCTCCGATCTCTCACTATCTCGAAAGAGAGGTGATTGGGACCGTAAGGTTTCTCAGTTCAGCCTCCGATCTCTCACTATCTCGAAAGAGAGGTGATTGGGACCGTCAGGTTTCTCAGTTCAGCCTCCGATCTCTCACTATCTCGAAAGAGAGGTGATTGGGACCGTCAGGTTTCTCAGCTCCATCTGGTAAGCATACTTAGCGCTCAGCGCTTTATTCACTAAATTCGTCTAGGCAAGTTGCTACCGGATTTTCTACTCGTATACTAAAACGAGTCGTCCCGTAACCTCGCCAAAGCGTATTAGTGTCTAAACTCTGTTCGCTGCCCGTGCCTCCAGCTTGCGCATTTCCTCTTGGTGGTATCACTTATCAACCGATATGTTATCACCTGACACCCGACATACTGCTACCTGATAATTGCCCCTTGTTATTACATGGCTTGTCACTTGACAAATATCACCCTCTTGTCATGCTATCACTTGACACCCGGCATGATACCCTTGACTTATTACTTGTATCTTCATGAACACTCGTCATTGGCATGATAAAACCTGATACCTATTACAAATAAACTTTCTACTCATGATTATCACGTTACGGGAATGTAGTACCTGATCTCTTGTTATGAACTCCCGTTATGCTTGTTACGACTCCTGTTATGCCTGTATGTACTCCTGTTATGATATGTACTCCTGTTATGACTAGTTATGATCCTACTCATTCCCGTAATCTGATAATTATGTTTAATAAGCCATAAAAAGGATAACTTGCACGGGGAATGGGAGGAAGTAATGGATGCCGGTATGATGCCTTGCTTATAGTAGTGGAATACCAGAACTGACGATTCGTGTTAGGGGGATTTCAGGCCCCCAGAAGATGCGTGTTAGGGGGATTTAAGGCCCCCAAATGGCTGTGTCCCGGGCGGTCGGGAACTACTATAAGTATGAGCTATCAGTTCTTCATCAGCTTCCAGTAACAAACCTCGGCTTGCTTATATATGGATGTATGTGTGTTGAGATGTACACCAGGACAGATACCTAGATATATGGGTCAGACGAGTAATAATAATAAAAGATGCCAAGTATGGGTCTGTTGTATGCTTTGCTGAGTTTGCTTCTATCGAATTTACATCGGATTTCCAGTTTTATGATTATTATACTATACATGTTCACATCCTGCTTTACCACTGGTATTCCACTTCTTTAGTCTCCTGTTCTTATCTTATCATACCATGAGTACTTCCTACTTGATATCACTTGTTTTATATCTACTTACTCCTGCATGCTTATGCTCACGACACAGCTCTCAATGCATGCTTATGATTCAGTTTTATCAATACACTTGTACTTATCTTGGCACGCCATCTGGCATTTGCATCACCACTCGCCTGGGGAGTTCTGAAACCTCTGGATCCTCATGTCCAGGTCCTGGAGCTTGGACCGAAGGGGATCTTCTTGCTGAGGATCAAGCTTACTTCTGTGGAGCAGACAGATCAGCTGTAGCTCCAGTCCCATCCTTGCTCCCCCTTATTGGCTCGCGGCTTCTCCAGTTATCTCGTGAGCGCCCTTTTGTACTGTTCATACATGTACATCTCTTTGTATTCTCGCATTTGCGCCTATCAGTGATGTAATATTCTTATAATATTTATCACCTCTGGTGATAACTTTGTAATTGTACTCATATGTTGGAATGTATAATGCACCACTTGCTTCCGTACTCTGATTCTTGCCTGTACTGATGCTTAGCGTATATACGTGAGGGTATTTCTGACCTGCGTATATACGTTGCAGTGACGTCCCCGTACCCGCAGGACCGGGGCGTTACAGAAACACGGGTATGAACCTCGCGTTCTGAATCTGCAGAACAGATTACCTCTGAAGAATTTTTAATTTGTTGTCAATGAGCACGATGTCTTCGTCGACGTTCAACATTTCGATTAAGTCGCAAGGGCTGGTAAGAACCTTCAGCAACCTAAAATTGCAGAGTTCGGAGAGGAGAGTGATGGCAGGATTGATCTTCACCACCATTGTGATTGTGTACCGATGCATTAGCCCTACGGGTCTCCTGAGAGACGTTGACGCAGGCTGCGTAGGTTGCACGAGAGGTTTTCAGAACCTCGTTAGAAGTGGCTCCGCTCATGCAGTAAGCAGAAGTGCGGGAAGCTCTGGGAGAAATCTCCGAAGAGATTTGAGAGCCACGACCTTCTCGTCAGTAGAGAATGAAGTCCCCAGGAGTCACAATCTTTTGTTTGGTTGGAAAAATAGCGCGAAGTAAAGTTTCTTTGAGTGGATGAAAATCTACAACGGAATGATTTCGATTATAAAAGAGAAAAAAATAACTAGTTCTCCCCTTTGTTTAAGGCTGGGTTCTTGATGTGACGATAGAGAGTGATTCTTATTCTTTGTTGACTGGCTGATCGAATAAGCTTCTCTTCGGAATGCTCTCGAAAGGTAATCAGAGAGGGGTTCTATTTTTAACACACTGAGTATTTAGAACCCACTGATTTTTCTCTCCTGGACTTTTTCTAAAAAGCACGAAGAAAGAAAGAAGCTTTTAACTTGAGAATTCTCAGTTCTCAATCTTCAAAAGTCTCTCTTTTTCTTCTCTGGCCTCCAAAAGTCCTTCCCTCCTTCATAGCTCCTCAGGCTATATAGGGAGTCAGGGGGGTATAATTGTCCCTTATAATTCCTTCATAATGGGGATTAACTCTCCCATTATGTGGGGAGATAATTGACCCAGTAATGGAGATCAGTTATAACCGAAATGCGGTTTCTCGGTGGATGCGGACCTCGCGTTGTTTGTTGTATACGCAGACGTCTTAGTTAGAACACATAGTTGCTCATACCCGCGCTTGAAGTGAGACGCGGAGTTACTCAGACCCGCATTTAAAGTAAGATGCAAGATTGTTCACACCAGCGTGAGACGCAAAGTTACTCAGACCCGCGTCTAAAGTAAGACCCGAGGTTGCTCAGACCCGCTTAAGACACAGAGTTACTCAGACTCGCGTCTGAAGTTTGCATGTCCCTTTGAACGCGAGGTCCGTGTTTTAGTTGGAACGCGACTTCGCGTTGAAGTGAGATTCGTGTCTGATGATTTGTCCCTAATGATTTTTAGACAACCTACAGATTTGCCTCAAAAATTCGACGCAATATGTTTTATTATTACGTCAAATATTCGACGCAATTTTGTCATGTTCTTCTGAAAATATGTGGAATGCGAAAAATTTTGGTTTAAAAATACAGAAATTTTACTGAAAGTCCTATAGTTACGTCAAATTGGATAAATTCGACGCAATTTTGTCATGTGCTTCTAGAAATATGCGGAATGCGAAAAATTTTGGTTTAAAAATACTGAAACTTTACTGAAAGTCCTCTAATTGTGTCGAATTAGGTAAAGTCAAAGGAAAGTTGGATGTAATTGCGTCGAATATTAAATTCGATGCAATTATAGGATTTTTTTTTTATACACACATATCAACTGATATATGTATGTATAATTACATCAGATATAAACTGATATAATTATTTAGACATACAAATATATTTTAAACTGATATAAGCAAAACGAGACTAGAACCCAGAATCCGACTTGAAAATCCCAGAACACTTGTCTGTCGATATCCAGGAGGGCCTGTCGACAGACTGCACATCATCCAACTTTCGGGTTGTCGCTGTCGACAACCATAGGGGCCCTGTCGATACACTGAGCCACAGCTGTCGATATGACTAAATGGTTGTCAACAGTTTGTATAACTCTACTCTCTGTATCTGCATATCCAAGTATCAGTTATCGAAAACAACGATACATGTCGATAACGGTTCTTTTCTCTAGTCTTCTACTACTACTGCTACATCAGTTTGGGTTTAAAAAAATCCTACTAACTAGATTTTTACCTTTTCTCTCTGCATACTTCACCCATCTATGTCTGCTCCAGAGTCTGTCTTATTCTTTCACTATCTCTGCCTGAAAGGAGATTGACCCAGTAAGAAATGAAAGAAAAGCAGGCAGAGAAACGATTCTATTATCATGTTTCCTTCAAATACCCCACAAAGTAGCCACCACCGATAGTCCCAAAGTACCATGCCGTGTTTGTTGTTAGACTATCCAAAGAAGGTTGATGCAAACACATGCAACGTATCAGCTGTTCCCAAATACAAATACTAAGGGGCCGTTTGTTTCGCGTAAAACTCCGTAATTCGTAAATGACTTACTACGCAGTTACAACTACGGCGTTTGTTTGGACCGTAATTCGTAAAAGACTAACGTAACTCAACTAACACTCACTTGCAACCCAGTTACCACTCACTTACAGCCCAGTTACAGTTAATTTTGTGGTCATACAAATTTGTATTATTTTTTTATATTAATATTAAAGATTTTTAATATTTAACTTTTTTAATATTTATTTGCAGTATTAAAACTTTTAAAATCACCAAATAGTTAATTTTGTGGTCAACTTTTTCACTTACGACTTATACATTACGACAACCAAACACCGTAAAGTACAATACACTTTTCCACTTTACAATTTTATATTACCAACCAAACACCGTAAAATTTACATACATATAACTCAATTACAATTGTAAAAGACTTTACCAATTACAACTACGAATTACGACCAGTTACGACAACCAAGAAAAAAAATAATTGATAGTTTTTTCATCTGCCTTGTACCGAGCACAAACGCTGGGCTCATGTCAGTTCTTTTCTATAAGATTATCTCACATATGTATAGCTCTACTAATGACTAGTAAAAAAAAAAAAAAAAACTACTCTCCTTTTCTCCATGCTATGCCCCGCCCATCAAGAACATAGTTCCAAGCCTTCTTTTTGCTGGTGCCATCGTGAGACCTTCTTAATAAGAAATAAAGTAACACATTTCATGTCTTGGGAGTCCACATAAATTACAGTATTTTCAATTGATGAGCTGTTGCAATTCATTAGATAGAGCGCAATTCACAAGAAAATGACCCATGTACAATAGAATCAGGCACACAGAACAAGAAGAGAAAACATCGATAAAGTTCAGCAAAAATGGCAGACCGGACAAGATAGATTTAGAGTCATGATCAGATCTTCAATCTCTTACCCATGTCAGCCAATATGAGTTCCTCTGGATCCAAACCCGACCCGTTACCACCTCGCAAATATTTCTCTTATTTATTTTTCTCCTAGGCCTCCTAAGTGTCCATTTGTCAAGGATTCGAATCATTGGACCATTCCCATATAGTTTGACTTATATACAAATCATAAACCTAGATGCTAGCCACTAAAAAACAAAGAAGAAAAAGAAAAATGTTACACATTGGATTACTCCACGCCCATTTTTGTGTCCTATAGGATATGGTGATCATTTTGACCAATGTTTTTTTTCTAAGTCTACAATCAAATGAGCAATTCTTGCGCGGGCCTTCAACCTTGTTAAGTCTAGACTTTTTAATTTTCTTCTCGTTGAAAAGTAATATAAATAAGAGGAAGAAGAATCCCACAAGAAAGAAAAAAATAATAATAATAATTAGTTTTTAGCTTCAACACAACCATACGCATCTCCCATGCCATCACTGGGATGTTCCCTGTACGTAGCGATGAGAATGGACGTGTTCATGAGCCTCTATCGGACACGTTCATTCTTATCCCTACCTATACGAGACTATCGCGGCTCCGAGCCTCATTCAGCCGTACATTGGGATGCAGACCTTCGAGACCGATCATCGCGTTCGGATACGGATTAGATCCTTATAACATCAGAGCAACTAAGGTTCAAATTCTAAAAGGCGGCAAGTACAGTCCTTTAGCTTTATGCACTCTTTCTTGCCGTGAAGTGCTTGTGTAATGGGAGAATATGTAAGCGAGATCGCCACGAGTATCACGGATTGATAGTAATGTTGACCGAACTATGGAAGAATACTTAGAGTTGCTTGTTTTCCTTCTTGGCAAAGAGTGTTACGGAACTAGATGCATCATACGACAGAAATTGAGATTTTGAAAAGATAACTGGTGCATGTTCATCGTCTACCAAGATCTTTATGGAAAAGGACTCGATAGCAAGGTTGACCAGTCTGCACCAAACTTTGATGGAACAACTGGTGCTTCTCATCTTCTAACATGATGAGCCATGACTTTTGCTAGAGGCTGAAGAATGGATAGGCCAAATCAATCAGTTAGTTGAATTGATGTCCCTTTTTCTTCAATCCACAATACTTATCTATTATTGCTTTTTAGGATTCTTTGTATTGGTTGTGTTTGATTGAAGACTGAGCTGAATGAAAATTGATGTCCTTTTTTTTTTAATGCTCATCATGTGAAATCACACAGAGAATTACATTCTCACAAAATGAGAGAACTTAATGTGTTGACAGGAATATAATATTTTCAAGAATATTGAGTTGATATTATGTCAAGCACGAAAATTCACAAGAAAATCTTGAGTTCCCTCATGGAAGTTCACATATCTTTATTTCTCAATATTTGTCTATTTACCTTACTAAATAGCCTAGATTCATTCATAACTGAATGAATGCGTGACAGTCCCAACAAGAAGCAAGAAGACCCAAAGAATCATCTCTCTCACACACTCAAACGCATGCATACTCACACAAAATATCAAGCCACTCTCTTTCTTACACAGTCACCAACCCACTGACCCATAAAAGTGCACGTATGCAAGAAAAAGGAGAGATTTTCTCGATTAGATTCATCAAGCAGTGACCAAGTCTAACATTTTGATGCTTCCTTCAATTAGGCTAGCTAGTCATGAAAAATGTAACTCTAGAGCCTTATAGAGCTAGACAACAAGCAAAATTATGAGTTACCATCTTTCTATGTGAACACACCAAAATGAAAAACTTGGTGACAGATATGAAAAATGTTGCTCGAGAGAGCTAGACAGGCTAAATACCATACTTATGTGAGTACACACCAAAAATACAGACTTTCTTAATTTAATCAAGCCACTGTCTTTTTCCAACCTTTAAATTGGAATCCAACTCTCCATCTGTTTTCTTTCTAGGTTCATCTGCATGTTTGTATTATGTGACAAGTTGTGTCTGATTAAAGCTTCTTTACAATCTTTTTAGGGTTCACCCCGTAAACCTTCAATTTTTTTTTTTAAATTTTTTGCTAGTTAAAGAAGGCATGAAGAACCCAATGTCACGCGCGCGCGAGAGTTCATGCTAGAGATCAATGATAACACGTGACTCATGTGAAACATGTGATCCATGTGAAAGACATCCCTCATGAAATCAACCAGATCCTAAAATCTCTCCATGATTATAGGAACACATGGGACTCATGGGATTCATGCACCATGTGTTTCTAATTTTTTTTCTCAGTCAATATTTTTTTTCTAAGTCAATGTTTTGAAAAACACCTAGAGGGGGGGGGGGGGGGGGGGGGGGGGGGGGGGATGAATAGTGTTAGTGCTAATCTAAAACTAATTGCAAAACTAAGTGCGCTAATAACGGAAGCTAATGCAAATTATGCACAAACTAATACAATACAACAAGTGTAGCCGAATTCCCCTTGCGAGGCTCTGGACTAACTCCCCTTGATTCCCCTTGAAATGGGTTGAGGCGCTATGTGAAGCTCTTGTTGGATGAGTATAAGTTAGGCACACACACACAAGCAATCCAAGCAATCAAGGATATGGCAATATGATTCACACACACAACCAAGCCAAGCAAATAAAGATGAATTGCAATATGAAAGATGCAAGGCAACACAAGCAATGAATAAAATATGTATGCAATGAAAGAATGATGCTTGTATGAAATGATGCTTGCACAAATAAATGAGAGAGAGTTAAAGACACAAGTGGAGCAAACGCAAACACAACGATATGTTTCGAGGTTCGAGCACCTTGCTCTACATCCCCGCCTACACCACCGTGTAGGATTTCCAATCCACTATCTCCCACCGAGGGAACCTCTACCGAAGAGGATTTGTTACAACACTAGGAATACCAAACTCCTCTCTCAAACAACCACCTCACAACCGAGGGGTTAGGCCCGTAGCCAATACAACAACCAACAACAACACCTCTACGAAGAGGTTCACAACCAATCTCAATCACCTCACACTTGAGGGATACAAACCAATCACCCGATCACCTCTACCTAAGAGGGATACAACAATAATAAGGGTGTTTACAACAAGTGGTTCCAAAAACCACACTCAATCTCTCTTTTCTTTTCTCTTTTCTTTTCCACAAAACAAGATCCTAAATAGATTAGGATAGGTGATAGCTCAAGTGTGGAAACAAGGTGTTTTTGGAAACCAGCAACAAAGAAAATCTACTTGGGAATCACTTGTAAATGATAGAAAACGAAAAACAAAACAATCTCCCAAAACCCTAGTTTTCTTTGATTTTCCAAAACCCAAAAACAAATAAGATGAAATCTTTTTTTTACTTAAAAACTCTTTAAAACTCTTTTAAACACTAGAGAAAGTCTGAAATTTTTCTCCTTAAAAACCTTAGCCAAATCCCAAAGAGATGGGGTTTATATAGGCCAAATAGAAAACTAGCCGTTAGGCTGACGTGTCAGCCTGACTGGCCTAACGGTCGACCGGCCGGTCGACCGTCCAACGTCATATTTTGACCCGTTGGAACCTCCGGTCGACCGCCCGGTCGACCGAAACAAACAGAGAGCAGAGCTCTCTGCAGCGGTCGACCGTCCGGTCGACCGGCCCCCTGGCTGCCAGACGTGCACAAGTCTGTGCACGTCGGTCGACCGCGCGGTCGACCGGCCTTAGGTGCGGTCGACCGCTCGGTCGACCGTTCTGGCCTGACAGGTCAGTCTGGGTCCAAAACTGGTATAAAACATGTTAGAAAAATTCTTTTAAAAAAACTTCTATCTTTTCTGAAAATTTCATAAACTTGTTTTATCATATAGCATTGATATTGAAACATGTGATAATCATTTCTACTCAAATATCAAGCATATGAAATCATTTTTGTTTCTTCTCATTTTTATCAAAAACAAACTCTTGTATTTTTATCAAACTTGGCTTTTCACACATGAATAGAGATATCAAAATAAGTTTGTTTAGCACGTTTAAACCATGTATGTATATCTAGAACATATCTAATATACATAGAAATAAAGTAAACTTGTTTTGATTTACTATTCATGAAAACCAAATCCAAAACATAAAAACGTGTGTATGTGTACTTGAGCATATCAACTATACTAAGCTTTACAAATGGATCTAAATCACACTAAACTAAACTAGGATACCTAAGTCTCTTGACGATCTTCCATCTTCAAGTAGACTTGCTCCCAAACGCGATCCACCTAGTGCAGAGGTATGATCTTTAAGTTTTGGCACCGGAATCACCATGATAAACTTCCAAACACCTTGTTGAAGCTAATCACCAACTAATATCTTGGTTAATGATCTGAAACTTAAACAATACAAGATTATTAGTAAACATAACTACATGAGTTAATCATCATCAAAACTAGGGTGGAAGGCCTTTGGGCCAACAATCTCCCCTTTTTGATGATGACAAAACTCATGGAGTTATATATGCATGGATTAAAGTAAAGCTTCAAGGAAGCTCCCCCTTAACTCATGCATAGCCAAATAAACATAATAATATGCAATGAAGGCTCTTAAAAACATGAATGCACAAATATGCATAAACAATAAAAGTTCTAGATACCAATGAAATATCTAAAGCAAAGCATGCTCTAGATACCAATTAACAAATAAACATTTTCTAGATGCTCTAGATACCAATAAACATACATTAAACTATATTAAACTTAATATATGCAAAAACATAACTATGCATATATATAAAATTCACAAATAATTCTCCCCCTTTTTGTCAATCATCAACAAAGGGGTAAACATTCAAAAACTATAAATAAAATGAGGGATAAAAATTTTTCTCCTCCTTTTTATGTCAATCAAAACAATGCAAACAATGGTCTCCCCCTTTTTGTCTAAAACAAAAACAAAGTCAATAAGGGGTGACTACAAACATGATATCAATTAAAAATATGTCAATGAAGTATCTTGATACCAAATGAAGATAAACAAAGATTAATAAATGTTATATGCTATATACATTCATGAAGAGGAAGACGCTAAGTTAGCTTCCCTACACAAATGAGTTACATGAAGAAAGGAAGACACGCCCTAATTCACATAACACAAAATATGTAATGCATAAAAGGAGATGTGAAGCTCCCCCTACACACGTGTACCACATAAGGAAGAGTTGTCAAGCTCTTCAATACAAGATACACTCAATATGAATTTATACACATATAGGCAATGTAAAATAAATATGTTTTTCTTAAACAAATTTTGAGATACCAATTTAAAACATTTAACATAAACATCTTGATATCATTAAGAGAAATGTGTTCTTTTAAACATATGATACCAATTTGAAACTATATTTTAACATAAAGCAAGGGAGTGGAAATCAAATACCAATTGAAAGACAACATCAAATTTTCTCCCCCTTTATGAAATACCAACTAAACATATGCACAAGCTTGTTAAGATACCAATTGAAAACAAATCAAACAATAGAAAATTTTTCAAGCTTAGCATAAACAAGTATATATATGTATGAAAATTAGATACCAATTGACATTGATATTCTTGAAAGAGTAAGCATACATATACAAAACATATATGAGTATACAAAAAGATAAAAAATTGATACCAATTGAAAGTGTTCAATGATACCAATTGAAAGAATAGGGTCAAGTGTATATCTCATATTATAACGAAGAATATGAACTAGTTAAAATGAAAAGTTTTGTTAACTAGTACGAAATCCTTCAAGCAAGGAATAAATACAAATCATTTTTCATAAAAATGAAATCCACATGATAATCAACACTCTAATCCAATTAAGCATAAAAATGTCTCATGAAAACAAAACATGAGCAAATAATAAATGTGAGTGTACAAGTCAAGTATGGAGATCACAATCATGAAAATTTGTTCAATTAAGTTCAATTATTCCTTTAAACAAGAAATCATCAAAAATATTTAACCTTCAAGGTATATGTATGTCTAATACAAACTAAAGTATACATACATATCCAAGATACAAACAAGTCCACAAGGATATATGCATGAAGGCACGTGGCTCAAAAAGGATATTCATGTATATCTAATAGTTTGGATAAGGTAAACATATATATGAAGTTTAAATACCAATTCAAAGGAAACATGAAAAGCATGAAAAGTATGAAAATTTAGCTTTTCATTAAAACAATTTGATACCAATTCTTTTCAAGGTATATGTATGATTTGTCAACACAAGAAGTATACATACATATCCCTTAAACACACTTTGAGTCCATAATAGATATTTGCATGAAAGGCAAATGACTCAAGGGGTATACATGTATATCTTCAAGTTTGGGAAAATACACATATACATGAAATGAAAACTCATAATCATAAAAACAAATACCAAAAATGGAATACAAGTTTAAAATGTATGAATCATCAAAACTAGACTATACTAGCACATCTAATGGGAACAAAAAAGCATTCAATCCCAAACATATATAGATTTGTTTGTAGCCCATCATATGTACAAATATAAATCATAGTCTTAATGAAAACTAACATCTAAACATATATTCAAAACATGAAGTATCAAAACAAACACGAATATTCTTTTGCTATATAAACAAGCAAAGATTCATCAAAAATTCTTTTATCAAATTTCTAGGTATATGTATGATTCATCCAAATTTAACAATATACATACATATCCCAACCGTAACGAGTCTATTAAAAGTATTTGCATGAAGGCAAAAGACTCATGGGTATACATGTATATTTATTAGGTTTGAATTCAAAATACATATACATGAAGTAAAAACATGAAAATAGGCATAGCAAGTATAAATGAAGGAATCATCAAAACTAGCTTATACATGTGCATATAGTGGGTACAAATGAGCATGAAGTGCAAACATATAAAAGTCAATTTGTTCTCACTATGTGTACATGCATACATGCAAGTTTTGATAAAATCTACATCTAAACTAGTTTATACCACATAAAGCATAAAACAACAAAAATCATCATGAGAAAACTAAAACATGATTACTATGTAAATTCACATGTAGTAGATTCATGATGTACATTATAGCTTAAACAAAAGTGAGAACACTAAGTATGGATTCATGCAAGCATGTGTGTCTCAAATACTATACATGTATGTCAAGGATCTAATAGATATGATATTTACACACTAATCCAAAGACAATGTAAACATGCTATAAGCATCAAAACATGCTATGAATAATAATATGAAAGCATGTAAATAAATAATACGGAGTTAGGAATCGTTACCAAAACCTAGAAGGCAACTCTCCTTGTCTCCAAAACTTGGTGTCCTCTCCACCATCTCTTCCCTTGAAAGTGATGTATCCAAATGATTTCCTTTAAGTCCGGAACGCATCCACTCCAAGGTGCTATCACTCTCACGTCATGTGAGAGCCCACACCTACATCAAAAACTTTAGGGGTGGTCTTTGGTACCCATACTCTTTTGGGTCCATGGGGATTAGTATCTTCTCTAACCCAAACAAAATTCTTTGCTAAATTAGTAGTATGTAATCTATCAAAACAAAATTTAGTAAGGTGGCCCTTACGTCCACAATGTGTACAAGTGTACACATGAGCATACGTGTGATGGTGTCCGTGAGGAGCATGTGTATGCCGTGGAGGGTGTGCATGAAAAGATGGAACTTGTTTCTTACGAAACAAAGTTTCCAACGTGTATGCCCTTCTACACATTGGCTCAAAGTGGAGCCCAAACAATCTACACTCTTCTTAAGCAAACAAATATCATCATTGATTTTAGAAGAAGAGGTACATGCATTAGGTGATGGAACTACCCTAGCATGGCAAACATGTGCATCAATCTTATTTTGTAAAATAATATTTTTCTCTAAACAAACATCCAAATCATTGAAATAGAAATAATCTTATTTTTCAAAGCAACATTCTCTTTTAAAATAAAATCTACTTTTGAAGTCAAGTTTTCATTTTTCTTCAAAGTATTTCACAATCATTTTTATTTTTCAAAAATTTATTTTCTTTTAATGCAAATTCTAATTGAGATCTCAATGAATCCCTTTCATTATAGACCTCAACCTTCTCTTGCAAAACATTATCAAGTCTAGAATGCAAACTTTTATTTTCTTTTCAATGTCTAGACTTTCCTTTTTCAAAATCTTGTATTTTTCAATCAATTTTTCACAAACAATAGAAAGTTCTTCGTTCAAAAGCATGGGCATCAAGATTATCACATGAAGAATTAGAGCAATCATCACTATCTAAGTGGGTTTCCGATTGTACCTCAAGGGAGTCATTCCCTTGGACCATGAAGCATTGTGATTCGGATTCTCCACTAGATTCCTCTTCCTTTTGGATTTGCACTTGAAGCTCGGAGGTGGTGATTGTTGTTGACAATAGATTCCACACTGCAAAAGCGGAATCAATATTAGAAACACGCATAAGATAATCTTTAGGTAAAGTGCTTCTAATAGCCTCAAGGCTTGTGCATTGGTCCCTATATGATTACCATTACCAAGATAGCATTTCTTGGTAGCGGCAAGAAAGACATGCAAGCCTAGGGTTTTCAAATACATGGACATCCTATACTTCCAAATGTCAATGTTGGAAGGGTCAAAGTTAGGTGGGGTCATGAAGTCCATGGTAAACTATATGTATGCAAACAAGCAAATGCAAATGAAAGATTAGCAAGCAAATGGATCTCACTCCTAGGATGTTAAGCCTAATATCAGGAGCACTAGCTCTGATACCAATTGAAAAACACCTAGAGGGGGGGTGAATAGGTGTTAGTGCTAATCTAAAACTAATTGCAAAACTAAGTGCGCTAATAACGGAAGCTAATGCAAATTATGCACAAACTAATACAATACAACAAGTGTAGCCGAATTCCCCTTGCGAGGCTCTGGACTAACTCCCCTTGATTCCCCTTGAAATGGGTTGAGGCGCTATGTGAAGCTCTTGTTGGATGAGTATAAGTTAGGCACACACACACAAGCAATCCAAGCAATCAAGGATATGGCAATATGATTCACACACATAACCAAGCCAAGCAAATAAAGATGAATTGCAATATGAAAGATGCAAGGCAACACAAGCAATGAATAAGATATGTATGCAATGAAAGAATGATGCTTGTATGAAATGATGCTTGCACAAATAAATGAGAGAGAGTTAAAGAGACAAGTGGAGCAAACGCAAACACAACGATATGTTTCGAGGTTCGAGCACCTTGCTCTACATCCCCGCCTACACCACCGTGTAGGATTTCCAATCCACTATCTCCCACCGAGGGAACCTCTACCGAAGAGGATTTGTTATAACACTAGGAGTACCAAACTCTCTCTCAAACAACCACCTCACAACGAGGGGTTAGGCCCGTAGCCAATACAACAACCAACAACAACACCTCTACCGAAGAGGTTCACAACCAATCTCAATCACCTCACACTTGAGGGATACAAACCAATCACCCGATCACCTCTACCTAAGAGGGATACAACAATAATAAGGGTGTTTACAACAAGTGGTTCCAAAAACCACAAACTCAATCTCTCTTTTCTTTTCTCTTTTCTTTTCCACAAAATAAGATCCTAAATAGATTAGGATAGGTGATAGCTCAAGTGTGGAAACAAGGTGTTTTTGGAAACCAGCAACAAGAAAATCTACTTGGGAAATCACTTGTAAATGATAGAAACGAAAAACAAAATCTCCCAAAACCCTAGTTTTCTTTGATTTTTCAAAAACCAAAAACAAATAAGATGAAATCTTTTTTTTTGACTTAAAAACTCTTTTAAACTCTTTTAAACACTAGAGAAAGTCTGAAATTTTTCTCCTAAAAACCTTGGCCAAAATCCCAAAGAGATGGGGTTTATATAGGCCAAATAGAAAACTAGCCGTTAGGCTGACGTGTCAGCCTGACTGGCCTAACGGTCGACCGGCCGGTCGACCGTCCAACGGTCATATTTTGACCCGTTGGAACCTCCTCGTCGACCGCCCGGTCGACCGAAACAAACAGAGAGCAGAGCTCTCTGCAGCGGTCGACCGTCCGATCGACCGGCCCCCTGGCTGCCAGACGTGCACAAGTCTGTGCACGTCGGTCGACCGCGCGGTCGACCGGCCTTAGTGTGCGGTCGACCGCTCGGTCGACCGTTCTGGCCTGACAGGTCATCTGGGTCCAAAACTGGTATAAAACATGTTAGAAAAATTCTTTTAAAAAAACTTCTATCTTTTCTGAAAATTTCATAAACTTGTTTTATCATATAGCATTGATATTGAAACATGTGATAATCATTTCTACTCAAATATCAAGCATATGAAATCATTTTTGTTTCTTCTCATTTTTATCAAAAACAAACTCTTGTATTTTTATCAAACTTGGCTTTTCAACACATGAATAGGGATATCAAAATAAGTTTGTTTAGCACGTTTAAACCATGTATGTATATCTAGAACATATCTAATATACATAGAAATAAAGTAAACTTGTTTTGATTTACTATTCATGAAAACCAAATCCAAACATAAAAACGTGTGTATGTGTACTTGAGCATATCAACTATACTAAGCTTTACAAATGGATCTAAAACACACTAAACTAAACTAGGATACCTAAGTCTCTTGACGATCTTCCATCTTCAAGTAGACTTGCTCCCAAACGCGATCCACCGAGTGCAGAGGTATGATCTTTAAGCTTTGGCACCGGAATCACCATGATAAACTTCCAAACACCTTGTTGAAGCTAATCACCAACTAATATCTTGGTTAATGATCTGAAACTTAAACAATACAAGATTATTAGTAAACATAACTACATGAGTTAATCATCATCAAAACTAGGGTGGAAGGCCTTTGGGCCAACATGTTTTCCTATTGTATCTCCTAAATCAGTGTAAACATGTGACCAATATGTGTATATATATACAACTAAGAACTATAACTAATGGTATCTTGTCTTTACACAAATAAGTCTTCTTCTTCTTATTTATCTTGGTATCAGAGCAACTCCTGCACCATGTCGAGTATTTCCTCTTCATCTTCCCTCACCTCTATCCAAACACTTGCATCCATGGTTACTCTCAATCCCAACATCACTCACTTTCTAAATGTCAAGCTCGATAAGGGAAACTATCTGCTGTGGTGTTCCCAATTCTTTCCTCTTCACAAGCTCCACAATCTCAAAGGCCTCGTCGATGGAACCTCTCCGTGTCCGGTCTGGTTCTTTCCTTCACTGAGAAGGATGCTCAGCCCACTATCAATCCAGAATACACTCGCTGGATCAAGCTTGATCAGATGCTCTTATATGGGCTTATTTCTTCGCTCACTGAGGCTGTTCTTACTCATGTCGTCGGCCTCACCACATCTCGTGATGTGTGGTGCTCTCTGGAGCGAATCTTTGCATCACCCTCCAGAGATAGAGTGCACTAACTTAAATATCAGCTGCACACAGTCAAGATAGGCACCTCTTCTATGTCAGAGTACATCCAGTTTGTCAAGATCCATCGTGGACAACCTGGCGGCAGTGGCTAATCTAGTTGCCGACTCCGATCTCGTCTCTACCTTGCTCAGTGTCTGTCTCCCGAATATGACTCGTTCGTTACCTCCGTCAACACACGAGTCGACCCTGTCCTGGCAGAAGAGCTCATCGGCCTCATGCTTAGCCAGGAGATTTATCGTGGGCGTGCTATCACTTCACCAGACTCCACAACCCTTATCTCCCCTTCTCCTACGGTTCATACTGTTTCCCGCACTTTACCATTCAGCTCATATTTTTTCTGTGGTCGTGGACGTGGCCGAGGCAGGGAGCGCGGTCGTGGTCGTGGACGTTCCTTCTTACCATCACATCAGTCCACCGGTGGCCGACGTCAATGCCAGATCTGTAATCGTTTTGGCCATTATGCTAACAAATGCTACAATCGTTATGATGATTCAGCTAGCCCAACTGCTCTTCTCAACTTTTATGGGAATAGTCCAGTCGATTCCAACTGGTATGTTGACTCCGGAGCTACTCATCACCTAACGGCTGACATTGCGAATCTGGAGGTTCACTCTGAATATCAAGGACCCGACAGAGTTCGCATGGGTAACATGACATGTTTGCCTATCCAAGCTACTGGTGCTTCTTTATTGTGTTCTCTTGTTTCTTCCTTTGTCTTGAAAAATCTTTTACATGTTCCTGATATCACCAAAAATCTTCTGTCTGTTAGTCAATTTACTGCTGATAATAAAATCCTTCTTGAATTTCACCCTGACTCTTGCTTTATCAAGGATCTCTCCACTCGAAAATCTCTATTGTGGGGACAACTTAAGGATGGTCTATATGTCTTCTCTCTGGGGAATCATAACTTCACCGCCTCTCCCCAGGCTCTTCTCGGTGAGCATGCATCTTCCTCGTCTGGCATGAGCGCCTAGGTAATCTCTCCACCAAAGTTGTCTCCAGTATTTTATCTCTGCATCAGCTTCCTTTCCTCCCTGACCGTGCTGGTACCCCTCTCTGCATCCCCTGTCAGTAAGGGAAAAGTCACCGTCTTCCTTTTTCGTCATCTTTCACGATTGCTACTGCTTCTTTAGAGCTTATTCACTCCGAGCTATGGGTCTGTCTCTTGTGTCCGCTGTAAGTGGTCATTGCTATTATATTAGCTTTATAGATCACTACAGTAAGTATGTTTGGCTTTATCCTTTAATAAATAAAAGTGATGCTTTCTCCATTTTTCTTGAGTTCAAAATTCATGTGAAATTTTTTTTGGGCGTTCTATTAAAGCACTCCAAACTGATGGTGGTGGCGAGTTCATCAAATTTAAACCTTACTTATCTTCTCAGGGTATCGCTCATCGCTTATTCTGTCCAACACACTAGTGCCCAAAACGGCACAGCAGAAAGAAAGCATTGCCACCTTGTCGAGGACCGGCCTTCTCTTCTGGCTCGATCAAATGTTCTATTTCATTACTGGCCTTATGCTTTCCAAACTGCCTCATTTCTCATCAATAGAATGCCCACCCCCGTCCTCCATAATCTATCTCCCTACCAGAAATTATTTCATAAAGCACCTGACTATCTTTCCTTACGAATTTTTGGTTGTGCTTGTTACCCTCATCTGCGTCCATACCAAACTCATAAGTTTAGTTTTCGGTCCAGTCAATGTGTCTTCTTAGGTTACTCGGCTTTGCATAAAGGTTATTAATGTTTACATGTCCCTCTGGTCGTATTTACATCTCTCGGGATGTTGTGTTCGACGAATCTTCCTTTCCTTTCCATTCTCCTCTGCCCTCCCTCTCTCCCCCTATTCCTACACCTTCACTACTGATCCCCATCTCTTAGCCTGTTACCTTCCATATGCGGGCTCCACCATTGACTCTTCTCCTCCTCCACTACCACCTCCATCACATACTCCTTCTCCATCACCTCCACTAGCACCTGCGATGAGTCCTTCTCCTCATTCTCATCCTCAGGCTCTCCCAGTCCCCCTCCTACCAGGACCCACCATATGTCACCAGAACACAGGATAACACCAGAACACCAAAAGTCTGCCTAGCCACCTGGTGTCCCATGCCTACTTGTCTCATGACTGACTTGGCCACCACTCCTGTCGAACCCACATGTTTCATGCAAGCTTCTAAAGATCCTAAGTGGCGCCAGGCAATGGACACTGAGATGAATGCCTTACTTAAGAATAAAACTTGGTCCCTTGTATCATACCACCCTACCATGAATCTGGTTGGTTGTAAATGGATTTTCAAGTTAAAACATAAATCTGATGGTTTTGTTGACAGGTATAAGGCCCGCCTGGTGGTCAAGGGTTTTCATCAACAACCAGGACTAGACTATGGTGAGACATTCAGTTCGGTCATCAAACCGACCACTGTCCGTACCGTGTGCAGTCTGGCCGTCTCCAAGGGATGGTCTATCGACAGTTGGATGTGAATAATGCATTTTTGCAGGGTTTCTTATTGAGGCAGTCTACATAAAACAACCTTCGGGGTTCATCAATCCCGCTCATCCCAATCATATATACAAGCTCACCGCAGTATCTATGGTCTCAAGAACCGATAACTTGTGAGTGAGCGGAGGTTTTACAAACTCAAGGCCGACCGAAATACCACTTGCGGGGAACTCATAAACCTTCATCTGGTAGCAAATTGATTATAATTATTGACAAGCTGCACTTTGCAGCTGCAATACTCAAAAAAATCATAACCATACACTAAAAGAATAAATCACTACCATCCACAAAGTAGTAAATGGTTAAGATACCAATTTGGAACATCTACTAATACTAAAATAGATGAGAGAATTCAGATCCGTCTAAGAGGTGAGTCTGTACTTAGAAAAACTAGGTTAATTCTTATTCTTAAATCAAAAAGTTCATTTTCAATGTGTTTGATAGGTTTGGATAAGCTTGAAATCAAATGAAGCATACAAGAGAAGTGTAGTGATCAAAATTTGACCCTCATTAGGATCATGACACTGTAGGGAGAGAGATGATAAAAATGTATGATGGAGTTTTTTTTCAAACTCATCAGGAAATATAGTGCAGAGATCGGAAGCCAAAAGGAGCGAGAACAAAGCTTATATCAGGCATACAGCAGGCCCGGTCGACCGGTGTGCACAAAGCAGGGCCGGTCGACCGCTCGGTCGACCGGTGTGTACAAACGTGCACAAGGTAGCTCGGTCGACCGCCTGGTCGGCCATAGCAGGTAAGGTCGACCGCTCAGTCGACCAACTGACATGAAGAACTCTCGGTTGAACATGGTCGACCGGATGCTTGGGCCGGTCGACCATTTGGTCGACTGACAGGCATATCTAGGTGCGAATCTGTCTCTCCTTTCAGGAATCGGATTTTGTTTCTGAATTGGAGGCGAAACCAATTGAGATTTCCTAAATTCCTAGGTCTCTTTGGCTATAAATAAAGGGCAGAGCCCTCTTGACATGTATGCAAGGTACAAATTATATTGGTTGCTGAATCAATAAAAACTCTCTCTTACCCCGAGGACGTAGGCAAATTGCCAAACCTCGTTAAATATTGTGTTTGCTTTCTCTCTTGTTTCCTATTCTTATTGTTCGTGTGGGTACTTCTCCGCTGCATCTATCTCTATTGGTGGATTCCTTATTGGTGGTTGTCTCGCATGCAACAAGTGGTATCAGAGCATCCCAGATTCATCGTGGGATCATGTGTTAATTCCAAGAGCATTGGTTGCTGTTTGGCGGAGATCGTGTGTCGATCTCGGAGCAGCGTTGGGACTGTTTGTGTGATCGTGTGTCGATCTCAAAACAGTGTTTGCATTGCTCAAAGAATCAGATTCGGTGGAGTAGATTGTTTTGGAAACTCTTCTAAGGTTTCACCTTAAGATAAAGATCCTATCTTTATCTAGTTTGTTTAATCTAACCCCGTTTGCTTTCGCATTACTTTGAGGGAACCATTGAGAAGATGGCCGGAGATAGTACATCTATGGTGAAATTCATGAACTCACATCCTTTGAAGATTGATGTGGTGAAGTTCGATGGCAAGAACAACTTCGGCATATAGAGGTGTGAGGTGATGGATGCACTGACGACATCAAACCTCGAGGACACTCTACGATTGGAGAAAAAAACATGATTCTATTTCTGAAGAAGATTGGGATAAGATGAACTAAATAACGTGTGTTTTGGTCAGGCCTTATTTGACACAGGACATCAAGTACTATGTGTTACATGAAATATCTGCTAGGCAGTTATGGGAGATCCTGGAGAAGAAGTATCTGACGAAGAGCATCGAGTCGCGGCTGCAATTGAAGAGGAGGCTTTATCTCTTCCAGATGAAAGGAGAACTCTCCATTGATGAACAAGCTTCTTATAGATCTAGTTAATGTGGGATGTTAAGATTGATGAAGAGGATAAGCCAGTGATTCTTTTGAATTCTCTTCCGGACGAAGAGTATAAGACTTTTACTCTTACCTTGATCAATGGTAGACAAACACTTAACTATAATGAAGTGTTGGCTGCTCTTGTAAACTATAAAGTAAGGAGGAAAGATAGATTATCTTCTCATGAGAGCAATTCAGTAGAGGTGTTGGCGGTAAGAGGCAGAGGTTTAATAGGAAGGGCAAAGGTGATCGTGGGAGATCGAAGTCCAGGCCAGATTTCAGAGATCTGAAGAAGAACCAGTGCGCTTTCTGCAAAGAACTAGGGCACTGAAAAGTTGATTGTCCAAAGGCTAAAAGTAAGAAGAAGGAGTTAAAGACTGAGGGAAACCTCACACGAGTGGTCAGTACTCACGCTAGTACTTCACAGGTAGGTGGATCAGACTTGGACTCATCGGTATTCTCTTTCTCTGTTACTACTCCTATCGTCGGTTACTCAGGAGATGCTTAGTGGATATTAGATACTGGAGCTACCTACCATGTGTGTCCGAACATGGATTGATTTTCTAGCTTCGAGAAGCTAGACGGATGTTCAGTTATCATGAGTGATGATCGCCCATGTAACATGGAAGGTATAGGAACAACCCAAATCAAGATGTCCGATGGGATGATTCGAGAGTTGAAGGAAGTGAGATATGTACCTTAACCTAAGAGAAATCTTATCTTTGTTAGTGCTTTGGAAATATTGGGTCTTGAGGTATCAATAAAGGATGAAATTCTCAAGATGACCAAAGGCTTAATGGTGGTTTTGAAGGGCAACCGTCGAAATAATCTCTACTACTTGAAGGGTAGTACTGTTATAGGATAGGTGGCAACCTCTGCTGATACAAATGATAACTCAACCAGACTATGGCATATGAGGCTCGGACACACAGGTGCAAAGTTCTTTGCAAGCTCTTGCAAAGCAAGGACTATTGAAAGGTGCCAAAACATGCAACCTGGATTTCTGTGAATATTGTGTCATCAAAAAGAAGACTAAGGTTAAATTCGACACAGCGACTCACTGCACCGAGAGGATTCTAGATTATGTTCACACTGATATTTGGGGACCTACTAAGACTGCATCTATTGGAGGAAATCACTACTTTGTAACTTTCATTGATGACTATTCTAGGCGATATTGGGTATATACCATGAAGCACAAAGGGAGAGTCTAAAATTATTTATAGAGTGGAAGAAGAATTTGGAGAAAAGCATGAAAAGAAAGATCAAGGTCCTCCAGTCAGATAACAGAGGTGAGTCTAAGTTTGATCCTTTCTTAAAGTTATGTTGTGATGAGGTTACAGACATGCACTTCACAGTAAGAGAAACACCGCAACAAAATGGGGTAGCAGAAAGGATGAATAGGACTTTGCTAGAGAAGGTCTGTTGTATGTTATCTAATACCGGATTACCAAATAACTTTTGGGCTAAGGTTTTAGCATATACTTGCTATCTCATCAACAGGTTGCCTTCGTCTGCGATAGGAGGTAAAACTACTCTAGAGGTTTGGTCTAGAAAAGCTGATTAGGACTATGATTCACCAAGGGTATTTGGTTGTCCGGCCTATTACCATATTAAAGAAGGCAAGTTAGACTCAAGAGCGAAGAAAGGAGTATTCGTAGGGTTAAAGAGAGAAATAAAAGGCTACAAGATCTGGATCCTACGGATAGAAAATTTGTTCTCAGCAGAGATATCACATTCGATGAGGTTTCAATGTTGAAGTCTACAATCTCTCAGCAGGTGGAGATTGAAAAGACCAAAGAGGTATCACAGCAGGTGAAGAATGATGCTACTTCACCATCTCTGGAAAGGTCAGTATCTTTGGTAATCATAACCAAGGTGACACAAGGTAGTGATCAAGTAGCCGAGCAGGATGCTGATAATGATGAGGATCAAGGACATATTATGGGTGATGTCCATGAATCCGTTGCAGTTGGAAGACCCAGAAGAAATTCACGCAAACCAAGTTGGCTCACTACAGATATAATTGTGGCCTATGCTCTCCCAGTCATCGAAGAGGTGATCCCGTCTACATATAGAGAAGCTGAAATCAGTTCAGAGTCGAAGATGTAGAAGGATGCCATGGAAGAAAAGATGAGTTCTCTACACAAGAACACTTGGGAACTAACAGAGTTGCCAAAAGGAAAGAAGGCAATTGGCTGTAAGTGGGTATATGCAAAGAAACAGGGATATCTCAAGGATGATACTGTATGCTACAAAGCTAGGTTGCTGGCGAAAGGCTACACACAACGAGAAGGCATTAATTACAATGAGGTATTCTCCCCTATTGTAAAGCACTCGTCAATTCGAATTTTACTGGCGCTTATAGCACAATATGAGTTGGATCTTGACCAGCTCAATGTGAAGACCACCTTTCTTCATGGTAATCTTGATGAGGAGATCTATATGACTCAAGGAGAATATGATATGCAAATTGAAGAAATCACTGTATGGATTGAAATAATCTCTTAGACAGAGGTACAAGCATTTTGACAGCTTCATCAGAGAAAAAGGTACACATGCAACCATTATGACCCATTTATATATTACAACAAGCTACCTAGAGGAGAGTACATCTATCTACTGTTATATGTAGATGCTTATCGCTTTTAAAAGCAGATCCGTAATTTATAACTTGAAAAAAGACTTGTCTTCCGAGTTCGAAATGAAGGATCTTAGTGAAGCGAAAAAGGTGCTAGGCATGGAGATTGAGCGAGACCGAAGGAGTGACAAGGTGAGCTTGACACAAAAGAGGGATTTGCAAAATGTACTTTAGAGGTTCAACATCGATGGTGATATGAAATCTGTAAGTACACCACCGGCTCCTCATTTCAAGTTAAAAGCCACTATGTCTCCAACCACTATTGAAGAATGTTAGTACATAACTAGCGTGCCGTATGCCAGTGCAGTTGATAGTTTGATATATGCAATGGTGTGTAAAAGATCAGACTTATCACAAGTTGTCTCAATAATTAGCAGATAAATACATGATACTAGAAAAGGGTCATGGAAGGCAGTAAAGTGGGTTTTACGGTACATTAAGGGTACCATAGATATTGGATTGGCATTCGAGAAGGATTCCACAGGTAAGCAGGAGTGTATCGGATATGTTGACTCCAATTATGCAGGAGACCTTGACAAATGCCGGTCTACAATGGGGTATGTGTTTACACTGTCTCAAGCACTAGTGAGTTGGCGGTCTATTTTACACTCCACCATTGAATTGTCCACTACAGAGGCCGCGTACATGGCCATGACAGAGGCTATGAAGGAGACAATATGGTTTTAAGGGTTGCTCGATGACTTGGGGATTGAACAGGATCTGTTGAAGATCAATTGTGATAGCATGAGTGCTGTCTATTTGGTGAAGAACCAGGTTTATCATACAAGGACAAAGCACATAGACATCAGGTTCAATTTTGATTGGGAGATTCTTGATGAAGGTGATATTGAGTTACTAAAAATTCACACAAAGGATAATCACGCAGATATGCTTACTAAGGTGGTGACAAGAGTGAAGTTTACACATTGTAAAGAGTTGCACCATATCTTTCCAGTTGCTTGAGCTCGTTGGAGCTCGTTTGGATGAACTACAGATGGCTTGATCCCTTAGGTAAGGTACGTAAGCAGCCACACTAGTGCAGCCACTTTCGAGTCAATAGGTACTATGATGAGTTCGGCTCAGATTTGAGAAATCTTCATCGAGGTGGAGAATTGTAGGGAGAGAGAAGATAAAAATGTATGATAGAGTTTTTTTTTCAAACTCATCAGGAAACATAATGTAGAGATCGAAAGCCAAAAAGAACGAGAACAGAGCTTATATCAGGCCAGCAGTAGGGCCGATCGACCGCCCGATCGATCGGTGTGCACAAGACCGGTCGACCGGGTGCTTGGGTCGGTCAACCGCTCGATCGACCGACAGGCGTATCTGGGGCGGATCTGTCTCTTCTTTCAGAATACGGACTTAATTTCTGAATTGGAGATGAATCCAATTGAGGTTTCCTAAATTCCTGTGTCTCTTTGGCTATAAATAAAGGGGCAGAACCCTCTTGACATATATGCAGGATACAAATTGTATTGGTTGTTGAATCAATAAAAACTCTCTCTCCCTTGCCCGAGGACGTAGGCAAATTGCCGAACCTCGTTAAATATTGTGTTTACTTTCTCTCTTGTTTTTTGTTCTTGTTGTTCGTGTGGGTACTTCTCCACTACATCTATCTCTATTGGTGGATTCCTTATTAGTTGTTACCTCTCGCGCAACAGACATGTGTCCCTGCTTTAAGAAATTTCTCCGAGAAGTCCACAAGTTTCAAAATCTAACCCAAAGTCTTCGCCACATCCAACTTTCCAAAGTCATCCTTCGTCTCGAATACCTTTCCATCCTGGAGCTGCCTTCCACCACTCCAAGATCTTTACCTTCCCGAAGTCTTCCCCATTCGAAAAGTCTCTGACCCTAAGTCAGAAGCTCCATACATCTGTCCATCGAGATCTCCGCCTACTGTTACGCAGCTCTATCCTCCCCACATTTATAACATGTAATGTCTCTTTCAGAGCGGGGGTAGTTATGGATAGTGACAGATTCCCCGATATGCAATTCTCCTAACCAATGCTAATAATCACAGTCGTTACAACAAACTCGGCATGTGAAGTTCGTGCAGTTACAGCAACCCGCCAATCCGCCTCCATGCCAGCATGTCTGTCATGTATATATGATTCTTCTTCTCCCATGAGAAAGGGATCGCTTTCCTACCGCTGAGCGCGCGCTCACACACACCCCCCCCCCCCATTACACTAGAAGTTTCATATTCTAGTCTACTATCACAAGAGCAGTTCCCTGTGCTAGTCTGTCCACAACAGTGAACGTCTTCATATTTCAGTCCATCACCACACTAGTAACTCTCTGTGCTAGTCCACCCTTCCACCACAACGACAGTTTCCCTTCGCCGGTCCTTGTAAGTCACCTAGAGAGGGGTAAATAGGTGACAAGCTAATTTAATACACAACAATGAGGAATTAAGAACTGATTATGCAATCTAAAAACTATTAGGCTAACACACAAAGTATAACACAATAGTATAGCCAAATTCCCAGTGAAGGGGCTTTGGACTATCTCCTCAAGATTCCTCTAGACTAAGAGTTGAGGTATCACTATGGCTCTCTTGGTTAAATATAAATGTGAGCAAATGATCCTAAGCATATAACAATTAAGCATAAGACATATCAAGCAGATAATAGATATGAACAATAAGCACATGCAAGATATAAAACACAAGTGAGAGAGGGAGGAGGGAGAGAGAGATGAGCAATCACAAACACAGGAGAATTATTTCAGGGTTCGAGCACACTTGCTCTACGTCCCTGTCTTCAACACTATGAAGGATTTTCACTATAAACGATCTCACAAGATCTCTCAGTGTCGCAACACCTACAACGAGCTCCCTCAAGAACTCTTGGATCTGCAAGTCCCTCACTTGTTCTCGCAAGAACAACACAAGCAAGCACACTTGCTTACTGAGACCGTACTCTTATAACTTCCCAATATAAGGGGGTGGAACACTTGTGATCATTTCTCTTGATCACAAATATAACTCTCACATATAAGGATCCCTAGAGAATTGATATAGCAATAGATGACTCAAGCTTGTCTGAGAAAACAAGATAGATTTGTGGAAGAAAAACTCAAGAAAACTCTTTTGAAAAAGATCAAGAAAATACTCTTAATAAACTCTCTTTTTGATATGGAAGTTTAGCCCAAAAACTTGTTGAAAAACTTCTGTTGGAGATGGAAAAATGGCTCTTAAAAACTCTCCAAAAATCTTAACCAAAACTGGCCTAGAACACCAATTTATATAGGCTGTCAAAAACTAGCCGTTGGAGTCACATTGGCCTGTCGGTCGACCGGCCAATGGTCATTTATAACCGTTGGGGTTACCGGTCGACCGCCTGGTCGACCGTACCCAGGTCTTGACCAGTCGGTCGGTCGACTGAGGCAAGAACCAGAGAGCACAGCTCTCTGGCCGGTCGACTGGGGCCAGATTCAAAGAGTGGACTCTCTGGATCGACCGACCGCCCGGTCGACTGGCCCTCAAGCCAAGCTATGTGCACGTTTCTGTGCACATCTGTCGACCGCTCGGTCTATCGACTTCTGGCTCGGTCGACCGGTCGGTCGACCACCAGAAGCCAAGGTCAGGATATTCAGAGTTAAAACTTGATTTTTTTTAAATCCTAAATTTTTATTTAAATCCCCTAAAAATCCACAAAAATAAGTTCATTAAAACACTTTGAAGTACAAATATGTGTGCCTAAAAATTAAAACATATTACAAACAATTTGAACTATTTTGCGATATAGAAATTAAGCTTTAAATCGAAAACTGTATTGTTCAAAAGCCAAACTTCTAAAAAAAATACTTTTTCCAAAACTTGTTCAAATACAAAAACAAGATATTAAACTCATTTGAAGTATAGTGTGTATGGATATGATCCAATACACATACAAGATGAAATATTTATGTTTTGACAATGAGCTCAAAACAAAGTTTTGACTTAAACAAAACTTGAACACATGATATAGAAACATCAAGTATGTTTTTCTAAATATTTGAATCAACAATATATATGGATGAAATCAAAAACACATATAAACTATATAAGCTTATTTTGATGAAATCTAATCATGAAACATAAGGATGTATACTTTGAAGCTCAAAATCAAAACGGTATTTTTTAAAATCAAAATTATTCTTATGAAAACACTATATAAATTTGTGCGTGTGTCTATGAGCTTGAGCAATCTACAACTAATCTATCCTTTACATTTTAGCTAAAAATATAAAATCTTAACACTTACAAACATGCCACAAGTCTTGAAAATCTTCTCATGAAAATCTTCTTCTCCATCTTGATTTGGTCCAAATCTTGGTCCAAAGAGCTAGACTCTTCTTGAGTATTTGATGCGATCTTAAAGCGTGAGCTCTTGAATCAACACGTGCTAACTTCAAAACTTGATATCAAATCTTTCGTTGAAGCTAAACATCGACTAAGATCTTAATCAATTATCTGAAACTATATAAACACAAGATCATTAGTACTATAACTACATGAGTTAATCATCATCAAAACTAAAGTGATGGGCCTTTGGGCCAATAATCTCCCCTTTTTCTTGCCTCGGTTGATGGATCGGTCGACTGACAGGTCAAGACCTGGGGCGGTCGACCGGGCGGTCGACGGCAACCCCAACGATCATAAATATGACCGTTGGCCAGTCGACCGATAGGCCAATCTGGTCCCAGTGGCTAGTTTTTGATAGCCTATATAAATTGGGGTTTGGGTGTTTTGGTTATGATTTTTTGAGAGTTTTCAAGAGCCATTTCTCATCTCCAACAGAAGTTTTTAATTAAGTTTTTGGGCAAAACTTTCATATCAAAAGGAGAGTTTATCAAGAGTGTTTTCTTGATCTTTTTCAAAAGAGTTTTTTTGAGTTTTTCCTCCACAAATCTATCTTGTTTTCTCATACAAGCTTGAGCCATCTATTGCCATATCAATCCTCTAGGGATCCTTATTTGTGAGAGTTATTTTTGTGACCAAGAGAAGTGATCAGAAGTGATCACAAGTCTGAATCTTAAGGAGATAGTCTAGAGCCCTTCACCGGGATTTGGCTATACTCTTGTGTTATACTTTATGTGTTAGCCTAATAGGTTTTAGTTTGCATGATTAGTTTTTAATTTCGCATTATTGTGCATTAGCTTAGCTTGTCACCTATTCACCCGCCTCTAGGTGACTTATAATTGGTATCAGAGCTTGGTGTTCTTTATTTGGGTCTAACAACCTTGAGTTAAAGATCCTCAATTTAGCTAATCACAATGTACACACACTCATGGATTTTTGACACCTCCTATGTTTGACATTCTTGACTTCCAAAATTGAAAAGTTAAGATGTTCATGTACCTTAAAGTCCTAGGTATTCATGTTTATTTTGTCACTATTAAAGATTCTTATTTTATAAATGACAAACATCTAGAGGCTAATGCAAAAGCCCTTCATGCTTTAAAGTCACCTTAAATGATGATTATTTATCTAGGGTTTCTAACATTGAATCGATTTTGTAATTTGTAACACTCTTCTCACTCTCGGGGAACAAACACCAAATTAAAAGGAGAGTGACTCGGGTGATGGAAGCGATGCTTCCAACATGTGCTACATGGTCTAAAGGGATGACCCTTTGGGTATATTCTGAATCCGAATTAGAAGAAGATATTAACATGCCTATGATGAGCTTGCATCTTTTTGTCAAAAACTTCTTCAAAAATATAATTTGTTAAAAGAAGAAAAAGACTTAGTTTTTAAAAAAATAAAACTCTGTTGATGGAAAATGAATTTTTGAAAAAGGAGAATGTTTTCTTATCTTCAAATTGAATGTTGCTTTTGAAGGAAAAAATTCTTTAATAAATAAATTTGATTCTATTTCAAAAGAAAAGGAAACTATTTAAAGGAAAAGAACTCTTTGAAAAGAAAAATATTTTAAAAGAAAAAATTTTTCTAAAAGAAAAATAATTTTGATTTTGTCATGTCTCTCATGATAATAATGCTGCACATTCTTTTGATAAAAATGAGATTCATATCTTGAAAAGTAGAATTGATTGTTTGAGCTCAAATTTGAGAAATTATGCATTTAAACACATAGATTGGAATTCATATTTCGCAAGAAATAAATTCCACATGTTCATACACAAACCCCACGACATACACCTCATGTACATCATGCTCATACACATCATTTACATATGTATGCTAGAGTGTGCAAATATACACATTGCGGTCGCAAATGCCATTTAGCAAATTTTTTTTGATAAGATAAATTCTTTTAAACTTGCTAATAAGAATGTTTGGGTTTTAAATACTAACCCCCATGAATCCAAAAAGAAATGGGTACTGAAATCCACCTCTTGTTTCATGTAGGTGTGGGCTCTCCCAAAACGTGAGAGGGTTGGTGCCTTAGTGGTGGATGCATGTGAGTTTGATGGACACACCCTACTGATGTATCACTATCAAGAAAGTTTAGTGGGAGGACCACTATGTTTTGGAGACCTAGAGATTGGTTCATATGGTCCGGTAACTATCTCTAGCTCCCATTTTTATTTACATGCCTTTTATCATTGACTGTTAGCATGTTTTGATTAATGCTCATCATGTTAAATTTAATGTTATTAGACATGTGATATACATAGATAGTCTTTGAGATACACTCATATTTATATAGATTCATACTTTTGTGGTCTCACTCTAGTTTAATTACTATATATATACCAGTTCTACAACACGTACATTTAGCCTAATAATTATATTGTTTTATGCTTCATGTGGTGATTGAAATCACCTAGAGGGGGGGGGGGTGAATAGGTGATATGGCTAATCTAGAAACTAAATGCGGAATTACAAAACTAATTGCAACTACACTTAGTGCAACCAACGAGTGTAGTCAAATTCCCCGTGAAGGGCTTTGGACTAACTCCTCTTGATTCCTCTGAATAAGAGTTGAGGTGCTATATGAAGCTCTCATGGTTAAGCACAAGTGAGGCACACAAACACAAGCCAAGCATATAATGGATATATAACAATATGAATGATGCAAGGCACAACACAAGCAAATAGATATGAATGATATGAAAGATGCACAACACAAAGTAAAAAGAGAGAGTTGAGAGTCAATAGATCAAATGCAAAGACCAAGATATGTTTCGAGGTTCGAGCACCGAGCTCTACGTCCCCGCCTTCACCGAGAAGGATTTCCATTCCACTAACTTGTCCACCAAGGACTCCCACCGAGGGAACCTCCACTGAGGAGGATTTGTACAACAACCGGGAGTACCGAACTCCTCTCTCAACCAACACTACCTCCACCGAGGCAATACAACCAGAATCCACCTCTACCGAAGAGGGATACAAAACCAACCAACTCCATCTCACCAAGAGGGAGTAACCAACAACCTCAACCTCTACAAAAGAGGGAGCACCACAAAGAAAGGGTTTACAACAAGTGGTATATCTCAACCACAAACCAATTTCCTTTTTCCCACAAATAAATAATCCTAATAGAATAGGATAGAAGATAGCTCAAGTATGGAAAAACTAGAGTTTGAAAAACAAAAACTCAAAGAAAAAACTTGGAAAAACCCTTGGTAAAAGATAGAAATGAAGAACAAAACAAATCTCCCAATTTTCTATTTTCTTTGATTTTTCAAAAACTCTAAAACAAATAAGATGAATCCTTTTTGGCACAAAAACTCTTTTGAAAACTTGTTAAAAACACTTGTAGATAGGAGAAATTTTTGCTCTAGAAATCTTAGAGAAAACCACAATCAAATGAGGTATATATAGCCCCAAAACCCAAACTAGCCGTTAGGTTGATTTTTCAGCCTATGACGGCTGGCGGTCGACCGCCCGGTCGACCGCTAACGGTTAAAAATATGACCGTTGGGCGCCAGCGGTCGACCGCGGTTGACCGAAATTTTCCAGAGAGCAAAGCTCTCTGGTCGGTCAACCGAGCCCTGTGCCTGGCCAACGTGCACAGGTCTGTGCACGTCGGTCGACCGAGCGGTCGACCGACTCTGGAACCCAGTCGACCGGACCGGTCGACCGCCAGAGCCTGGCAGGCAATAATCTGGATCAGAAAATTGGGTTTAAAAATATTCTAATAAATCTTATAAATCTTCTAAAAATCCCCAAAAATAGTTTTAACATTTTGCATTGATATATAAACATGTGATAAAAATTTCAACTCAAATATCATTTGGACTATTTTTGTGTCTTGTAAATTTTACCAAAAACCAAAAACTGTATTTTACCAAACATGGATTTTTCAATAAGAAATCTGATTTCTCCTAAAACTCATTCCTAAAACTCATTTAAATACAAAAACATGATACTAAACACTTTAAAGCATGTTGCATATGGACATAGGTCCAATATACATGAAACATATACATATCATAGTTTTTGTCTTCAATTCCAAAATAATGTTTTGTTAAAATACTAAAACATAAAACACATGAATAGTTAAGTCAAATAAGTTTGTCTAGGATATGAAGCAAGTATGTACATAGAATATATCTAATATACATTTAAACAATGTAAACTTGTTTTGATCTACTATTCATGAAAACAAATATCGGTTAAATCAAAAACCGAAAAACCAATGTCCATAAAATGTGTGTGTTGTGCACTTGAGCATATCAACTATCTAATCTTTACACATGGATCTAAAATGCACTAAACTAAACTAGGATACCTAAGTCTTCTTGATGATCTTCATCTTCAAGTCGACCCGATCCAAAACACCGTGATCCACGAGCTAAACTCCAACGAGTGCAATGTATGATCTTGTTGCTCGGGCTCTGGAATCACCATGTGAAAGCTTCCAAACTCCTTTGTTGAGCTAATCACCAACTAATATCTTGATTAATGATCTGAAACTAAAATCACAAGATTATTAGTAAACATAACTACATGAGTTAACATCATCAAAATTAGAGTGAAAGGCCTCTGGGCCAATAATCTCCTCATTTTTGATGATGACAAAATCATGGAGTTATATATGCATGGATTAAAGTTAAGCTTCAAAGAAGCTCCCCCTTAACTCATGCATAGGAAATAAGCAATAAGATATGACAATGAAACACATGCAAAAATAAACATATATGGAAATATAAAGAGATAAACATGTCAATCAAACATAAAACTCATAAATTCTTTTTCTCCTATTTGCAAAACAAAACATATATGCATAAACATGAATCCTGAAAACATGCATATATACCAAATACTTCTCCCCCTTTTTGTCAACATCAACAAAGGGTCAAAGTAAAAACAAAGCAATAAATTCTTCTCCCCCTTTATGTTCTAAACAAAGAATCAACAAAGGGTTAAAATAATAAATGCAATGTTCTCCTCCTTTTTGTCTAAAAATAAAAATGATGTAAATAGGGATGACAGCAAATAAATCAATAATAAGAATATATGTGATATACATTCATGAAGAGGAAGACGCTAAGTTAACTTCCCTACATACATGCATTACATGAAGAAAGGATGACAAGCCCTAATAAACATAACAAACAATACGCAATGCATAAGAAGAGATGTGAAGCTCCCCCTACACACGTGTATCGTATAAAGAAGAGTTGTCAAGCTCCTCAATATAAGATACACTCAACATGAATCTATATGTAGAAGAGATGTTAAGCTCCCCTTGCATATATGTAACATAAATCAAAACATTTTTTTTATATATTTCTTATTAAAACATTTCGAATTTTCTCAATAAAACAAATTTTGATACCAATAAAAAATGTGTCAAAGTAGTACATTTAGATACCAAATGAAAGTAAACATATAAACATTGATACCAATTTAAGAAGTAAAAGCATCTTGATACCAATTAAAAACATTCAAATAAATATCTTGATATCAATAAAGAGTATTATTCATTTTAAACATATGATACCAATTGAAATTTTAATATTCTAAAAAAAAAAATTTAATTCATTTTCTATCATAAAGTAAGGGAGTGGAAATCTAGGGTAAACAAAATATCAATTGAAAGACAAAATATGAGTTTTCTCCCCCTTTATGAAATACCAATTGAATTATGCAAAAGCTTGTATTAGCATACCAATTGAAAAAACTAATCAATTGAATTATGATATTCACTAAAAAAAATTCAAGCTTTAGCATAAACACATATATGTATGAAAAATTAGATACCAATCGAAATTGATACAATTTGAAGTGAAAGCATACATATATAAAAAATATATATGAGTATACAAAAATGTCAATGTTGATACCAATTGAAAGAATCCAATGATACCAATTGAAACAACAATAATATCAAATGTATATCTCATATTTCCTACCACCCATTCATGTTCAAGTTTAAAATGATTTTCACTATAAAGCATACATGAGCATGATCTCCCATCCAACCTTCCCTTGGAAGGTTGGGGTTTTCAAAGATAGGTTTGAAAATATAGTATGTTTGAAAACTCTACCAAACCGAAGAATCCGAACTAGTTAAATTGAAAAACTTCTAAACTAGTACGAAATCCTTCAAGTAAGGAATAAAACAAAAATATTTTTTATGAAATATATGTAAATCACATGGTACTAAACACTCGAAATCAATGAAGCACACATTATACTCATGAAAACACAATCATGAGAAACATTTAAAAGAGGTGAGTGAACAAGTGTTATGTGAAACATATCATCATGAAAATAGACATTCAAGCCCAAAATTCCTTTAAACATGAAAATCATCAAAACTCGATTTCTTCAAGGCATATGTATGTCAAGTATAAACTAAAGTATACATACATACCCAAACATAACGAGTCCACAAATGTATATGCATGAAGGTACGTGGGTCAAAAAGATGTATATGTATAATCAATAGTTTGGACAAAATGGACATATACATGAAGTTAATTAAAAATCACATGAACATGAAAACAAAAATAGGAATACAAGTCAAATGCATGAATCATTAAAACTAGACTATACTAACACATCTAATGGGAACAAATAAGCATTCAAGCACAAACATATATAGATTTATTTGTGGCCCACTATATGTACAAGTATATATCCTAGTCTTAATGAAAACTAACATTTAAACATATATTCAAAACATGAAGTATAAAACACATCATAAATTAACATGATAAACATAAACATGATTATTATGTAAATCCACATGTTATTAGAACTATGAAATACATAATAGCTAAACAATAGAGAGAACACTAAAGTAATTGTCCATATTAAACATGGGTGTCTCAAAAGCTATACATGTATGTCAAGGATCTAATAATCATGGCATTATCATAATAATCTATAAATATCAAAACATGCTATAAACAATGAACATGAAAAGCATGCAAATAATAAACGGAGTTAGAGATCGATACCAAAACCGATGAAGGCACCTCTCTAGTTCTCCAAACCAAGGTGGTCCTCCCACCAAACTTCCCTTGAAAGTGATGCATCCATATAGTCCACATGAAGCTTGGAACGCATCCACTCCAAGGTACCGATGCTCTCACGTCATGCGAGAGCCCACACCTACATCAAATAAAATAGGGGTGGGTCTTGGTACCCACAACTTTTTGGGTCCATGGGGGTTAGCATCTTTTCTAACCCAAACAAACTTATTTGCTAAATTAGAAACATGTATTCTATCATAATAAAATTTAGCAAGGTGGCCCTTACGTCCACAATGTGTACAAGTGTACACATGAGCATACATGGTGTGATGGTGGTGACCGTGAGTAGCATGTGTATGCCGTGGAGGGTGTACATGCATAAATGGAATTTGTTTCTTTCGAAACAAAGATTCCAAACGTGTATGACTCGAAACACATTGGCTCAAAGTGGAGCCCAAACAATCTACACTCTTCTTCAACAAATTTATATCATTTTTAATTATAAAAGAAGTGGAGCATGCAAGGGGTGATCTAGGTGAAGCATGGCAAACATGTGTAGACATATCATTTTTCAAAACAATGTTCTTTAAACAATCTTCTAAATCCTTAGAAATTGAAGCAATTTTCATTTTCAAGGATTCATTTTCTTTTAAAACAAAACTAACTTTTGAAGAAAATTTACATTTTTCTTCAAAATATCATTACAATCATTTTTAGATTTTAAACAATCATTTTCCTTTAGGGCAAGATCAAGTTTAGATTTCAATGAATCCCTTTCATTAGAAATCTCCTCTTTCTCTTATAAAATCAAATCAAGCTTTGAACATAAAACCTTGTTATCATTTTTTAATTCAAAACTCTTCTTTTTCAAAAGATTATATTTTTCTAATAATTTTTTACATACAATAGATAGTTCTTCATTCAAAGCATTGGCATCAATATTTTCATCACATGAAGAACTAGCATCATCACTATCTAGTTGAGATTCCGAATATACCTCAAGGGAGTCATTCCCTTGGACCATGAAGCATTGTGACTCAGATTCTCCACTAGATTCCTCCGGTGGGATTGGCAATTAAAGCTTGGAGGTGGTGGTTGTGGTCAACTTGTTCCACAATGCAAAGGCGGAATCAAGATTAGAAACATGCATTAGATATTCTTTAAAAAGCGTGCTTCTAATAGCCTCAAGGGCTTGTGTATTGGCCCCTATATGATTGCTATTACCAAGATAGTATTTCTTAGTAGCGGCAAGAAAAACATGCAAGCTTAGGGTTCTAGGTAAATGGACATCCTAGTCTTCCAAACAACAATGTTGGAAGGGTCAAACATAGGTGGGATCATGAAGTCCATGGGTGTAAACTATATGTGTGCAACAAATATATATGCAAATGCAAATGATAGATTAGCTAGCCAAGATCTCACTCCTAGGTGGTTAAACCTAAGTATCAGAGCGGAGGCTCTGATACCAATTGAAATCACCTAGAGGGGGGTGAATAGGTGATATGGCTAATCTAGAAACTAAATGTGGAATTACAAAACTAATTGCAACTACACTTAGTGCAACCAACGAGTGTAGCCGAATTCCCCGTGAAGGGCTCTGGACTAACTCCTCTTGATTCCTTTGAATAAGAGTTGAGGTGCTATATGAAGCTCTCGTGGTTAAGCACAAGTGAGGTACACAAACACAAGCCAAGCATATAATGGATATATAATAATATGAATGATGCAAGCACAACACAAGCAAATAGATATGAATGATATGAATGATATGAAAGATGCACAACACAAAGTAAAAAGAGAGAGAGTTTAGAGTCTATGATCAAACGCACAGACAAAAATGTGTTTCGAGGTTCGAGCACCAAGCTCTACGTCCCCACATTCACCGAGAAGGATTTCCAATCCACTAACTTGTTCACCGAGGACTCCCACCGAGGGAACCTCCACCGAGGAGGATTTGTACAACAACCGGGAGTGCCGAACTCCTCTCTCAACCAACACTACCTCCACCGAGGCAATACAACCAGAATCCACCCCTACCGAAGAGGGATACCAAAACCAACCAACTCCACCTCACCAAGAGGGAGTAACCAACAACCTCAACCTCTACCAAAGAGGGAGCACCCACAAAGAAAGGGTTTACAAACAAGTGGTATATCTCAACCACAAACCAATTTCCTTTTTCCCACAAATAAATGATCCTAATAGAATAGGATAGAAGATAGCTCAAGTGTGAAAAAACTAGAGTTTAGAAAATAAAAACTCAAAGAAAAAACTTGGGAAAACTCTTGGTAAAAGATAGAAATGAAGAACAAAGCAAATCTCCCAATTTTCTATTTTCTTTGATTTTTCCAAAAACTCTAAAACAAATAAGATGAATCCTTTTTGGCACAAAAACTCTTTTGAAAACTTGTTAAAAACACTTGTAGATAGGAGAAATTTTTGCTCTAGAAATCTTGGAGAAAATCACAATCAAATGAGGTATATATAGCCCCAAAACCAAATTAGCCGTTAGGCTGATTTTTCAGCCTGTGATGGCTGGCGGTCGACCGCCCGGTCGACCGCCAACGGTCAAAAATATGACTGTTGGGCGCCAGCAGTCGACCGTCCGGTCGACCGAAATTTTTCAGAGAGCAAAGCTCTCTGGCCGGTCGACCGACCGGTCGACCGAGCCCTGTGCCTGGCCAACGTGCACAGGTCTGTGCACGTCGGTCGACCTCTGGAACACGGTCAACCGGACCGGTCGACCGCCAGACCCTGGCAGGCAATAATCTGGGTCAGAAAACTGGGTTTAAAAATATTCTAATAAATCTTATAAATTCTAAAAATCCCCAAAAATAATTTAACATTTTGCATTGATATATAAACATGTGATAAAAATTTCAACTCAAATATCATTTTGGACTATTTTTGTGTCTTGTAAATTTTACCAAAAACTATATTTTACCAAACATGGATTTTTCAATAGGAAATCTGATTTTTCCTAAAACTCATTTAAATATAAAAACATGATACTTAAACACTTTAAAGCATGTTGCATATGGACATAGGTCCAATATACATGAAACATATACATATCATAGTTTTTATCTTCAATTCCAAAATAATGTTTTGTTAAAATACCAAAACATAAAACACATGAATAGTTAAGTCAAAATAAGTTTGTCTAGGATATGAAGCAAGTATGTATATAGAATATATCTAATATACATTTAAACAGTGTAAACTTGTTTTGATCTACTATTCATGAAAACAAATATCGGTTAAACCAAAAACTGAAAAACCAATGTCCATAAACGTGTGTGTTGTGTACTTGAGCATATCAACTATCTAATCTTTACACATGGATCTAAAACACACTAAACTAAAGTAGGATACCTAAGTCTTCTTGACGATCTTCCATCTTCAAGTCGACCTGATCCAAAACACCGTGATCCACGAGCTAGACTCCAACGGGTGCAATGTATGTCTTGTTGCTCGGGCTCTGAAATCACCATGTGAAAGCTTCAAAACTCCTTTATTGAAGCTAATTACCAACTAATATCTTGATTAATGATCTAAAACTAAAATCACAAGATTATTAGTAAACATAACTATATGAGTTAATCATCATCAAAACTAGAGTGGAAGGCCTCTGGGCCAACAGTGATTACTTGTTTAGATATAGTTTTCGTTAAAACTTGTATTTATACTTGTATAAGTAGTGAGCTACACTTGATTATTATGTATTTATACTTCATTTCTTATTTGTACTCATTACATATATATGTATAACTTAGTTTTGATAATTCTTTCATTTTTACTTGTTTTTTTTAATTTTTGTACATGTTTAGCTTCATGTACATGTTATTTTTGTCTAAAACTAATAGATATACATGTATATCCTTGAGTCACTTGCCTTCATGCGAAATTCTATTATGGACTCATTTGTATTTGCGATATGTATATATACTTTTAATTTCGACAAAATATACATATACCTTAATGCTTGTTTAATTTTGATAAAAATTTTAGTTTTGATGATTTTCATGTTGTTTGATAAAAGAATTTTATTTTTGTTTTGAGTTTAATTGATTATTTTCATGAATATGCTATTTACATAATTTTTGTGCACTCACATTTCTTTTGTTTAGTTATGACCTTATTTCAATGAGCTAATTTTGCCTTATAGATCTTCAGTGACAATTTTTGTTTACTTAGCATGCTTCATGGGATATATGATTTGATTTTATGTTTTGAAAGATCTTTAATTAATTTTTTAAAAATTATTTTAAACTAGTTTCTTGATTCTTAACTTGGTAGAGTTTCAAATCATACTCAAATTAGTCTTAAATCTTATTTTTGAAAACTCCTACCATCTAAGAGTGGTTGGATGGACGACTATGCCTTGTATACCCTTATTAAAAATCTATTCAAATATGTACATGAAAGGGTGGTAGTTATGAGTTATACACATGATCTTCATGGAATTTTATTTTTCTATACTTATATGTGTTTTCTTATATATGTATGCTTCAAATCTTAATTGATATTTTCATTTTCATACATACATATATATGATTTTTATTGTGCTTATTTTATATTGACATACATGTTTTGAGCATAAAAGATTTATGCTCAACTTGATTTAATTCTAGATGTTGATTGGTATCTCTACAAGCTTATGCATTGATTTTAATTAATATTTTTTTGGTATCAAAATATATTTCATGTTTTACCGTCAATTGTATCACAAATTTATAATTGGTATCAAAATTTACAATTGATATCAAAATTATTTTGTTGACTTTAAGAAATTTCAAAATTTTGTTTTAAGTATTTTCAAAAATTTTCTTTAAAAATTGTTGATATGTATTGCCTATATGCAAGGGAAGCTTAACATCTCCTCTATGTATAGATTCATATTGAGTATACTTACATATTAAGGAGCTTGATCTCTCTTTGTTATGTGGTACACGTGGAGGGCTTTGTAAGTGCACCTAAAAGGGGGGTGAATAGGTGTACGGCTAATCTAATGAACAAAATGCGAAAATTAAAACTAAATTGCAAACACACTTAATGTAACCAACGAGTGTAGCTGAATTCCCAGTGAAGGGCTATGGACTAACTCCTCTTGATTCCTCTGAATAAGAGTTGAGGTGCTATATGAAGCTCTCATGGTTAAACACAAGTGAGGCACACAAATAAACACAACCAAGTATATAAGTATGAATGAGCAATATGAATCAATGCAAGGCACAATATAAAAGAGAGAGTTAGAGAAAGTGGATCAAACGAACACACGGATATGTTTTGAGGTTCGAGCACACAGCTCTTCGTCTCCGCCTTCACACAGAAGGATTTTCACTAACTTGTCCACACAGGACTCCCACACAGGGAACCTCCACTGAGGATTTGGGGCAATTACAATCGGGAGTACATAACTCCTCTCTTAATTACAAAACAACCTCTCACAGAGGCAATGGCACAAAGCCACCAAATCAACCTCACAAATAAGGGATACGCACAAAGCCAATACAAACACAATCAACCTCTCACTAGAGGGATAGGGCACAAAGCCACCACTCCAAAATCAACCTCTACACAAGAGGGATATCATAAATAAGGAGGGTTTACAACTTGGTGGTTTCCACAACCACAAACTACTTCTTTTCCTACAAAACAAAGATCCTAATAGATAGGATAGAATGATAGGCTCAAGTGTAAAAAACAAAGTGTTTTTAACAAAGAAAATCACTGGGAAAATCTCCAAATAGATATAGAATTTTTAGACCAAAAACAAATTCCCAAAAGACTATTTCTTTGAAATAACAAATACTTTAAAAACAAATAGAGAATAGGAATTTTACCCAAAAAACTTTTTGCTGAAAACACTTGAAAAGATCTAAAATTTTTCTCTCAAAAAACCTTATACAAAACAGCCCTCGAATGGGGTATAAATAGGCCCTAAAAGAATCTGCCCGTTGGCTGGCAGAAAGGTCTATTTTGACCTTCGGTCGACCGGCCGGTCGACCGGCCGGTCGACCAGCCAACGGTCAAAAAAGTGACCGTTGAGCCTGCCGGTCGACCGCGCCAATTCCAGAGAGCAGTTGCTCTTTGGCCGGTCGATCGCTCGGTCGACCGTGCCAAGCCTCACGGTCAACCGTCCGGTCGACCGCCCCCACCCGAAAGTGGGGCACTTTCAGTCGGTCGACCGCTCGGTCGACCGGCCTAAGTGGCTGGTCAGCGTGCACGTTCTTGTGCGTCGGTCGACCGATCCGATCGACCGACTCTGGGTCGGTCGACCGGCCGGGTCGACCGCCAGAGCCTGGCAGGGCTGATTAAGGGATTTGAAAACTGGGTTTTTAATTACCAAATAAATCCCATAAAATTTCTAAAAATCCACAAAAATAGTTTAAGTATAATACTTTGATATACAAACATGTTTGAGTAAAATCAAACTATGTTACAAACATTTGAACTATTTTTGTAACTTAGAAATTTTGCCGAAAACCAAAAACCGTATTTTCCAAAACTTAGATTTTGAAATGGAAATCCGATTTTTCCAAAACTCACCTAAATACAAAAACTTGATATTGAAACAAACATTTAAGCATGTTGTATATGGATATAATCCAGTATACATATAAAGATATATATCAATATTTTTGACAATAAATTCAAAAATAAGTTGT
>JAVJIF010006105.1:0-146384 GCA_038442645.1 Agave tequilana | reverse complement strand
TTTTTTATCTTAAATGTCTATTTTGCAGAAGATAATCATAGGGAGAAAGTGGATAAAATCAAAAATATATTAGTTAAATTCAGATTTAACTAGATCTATTTGGTTAGAGGAGGATATCCCCAATCCAATTGGTAAATTCATTTTTGGTGAATCAAGTGGTTAAATTTAAAGATCAACGAGGATAACATCAAATACAGAGTCCAAATCTAAAGGGATAAATGGATAGAGAGAAGATCAATGGATGAAATGAAGCAAATTTGACTCAGATTCTGACTGGTTACATTTTAGTATTTGAATCATAACTTTCGCTATCGAAATTCAAATCTAATGATTCAAGATGATCCAGAAAGAAGACTTTAAGGGTTACAACTCTTAAGTTGATCACTATTTTGAATTCTGTCATTTGATAGTCGTATTCAGCAATCAACAACGCCAACCAGCTACAGATCAGAACTGAATATCCACATCAAATCAAGTTTGGAGATAAGGGGAGGATTCAATTCAGAAATATTCAGCTTCCCCTATCTTCATACTCCTCTGACCTCTGCATTTCTCCTATAAATACCTGCAATCTTAAAGGCAAAAGAACGACCATGCAGAGATAGATTCTAGGCCAGTTTTTCATTCTTTTTAGTGTAGGTTTTTAGTTTTCTTTTTATGCAATTTTCAGTTTTCATTATGTAATTCAGAGGAGATCAGAGTTTCATAAGAATGAGAGTGAAGCTTGTGCTGAGAGTGACACAGGTGTAAGTTGTTCTTCTTTTCTCTTATTATTACAAAATCGAATCTATAGTTGCATTTCATGTACTTTGTTTTTTTGTTCTTCTTCTTCTTTTCTACTTCTCTCCTTTTTGTACCAATTGCTATCCAAGTGAGTCTTATAGCATCGAAAGAGCTTTGCCTTTGCGAGTACCACCGATAGCTCATTACGATGGATTTTTAGTCTCATTCTGTATCACTTCATACTTGCATCGTCTTGATGATATAATGTGGAAGAGAGGGGAATCAACTCTTATGGGCTATGCACTGATCGCCTCACTTCAAGGTAACATCATTGCCCACAGATTCAAGGTAAGTATTTGGCCAAAGGAGGTAAGTATTTTTTAGTTCTTTTTCTTTTAATTCTTTAGTTTAGAACACCGCAATCTACCATTTCTTTTATCACTCTTTTTCAATTTCATTATACATATCCATTTCTAGTTTCTCCATTTTCCCAATCTACCACTTTCTTCCTAACTTGATTGCAATTTATTTTTCTTTTCTTTTTAAGAACTAAAAGAAGATTTTTAATCATTCTTTGTAATCTAAAAGAGAACTTACTAAATGCTTCCATCCTAAGTCCCTCCTTGTGGATCACGACCCGCATAGCCACTTGCTATAGCGGTAGAATTGAGCACCTTACACTACTGTTTTAAAAGTTCTGAAATTCTGTATTTTTATATGCAGTTTTTATCTCAATCACTCCCGATATGTTGTCTCTTGTCACCTGCCTGATATCACCCTTATGTTATGTTATCACCTGACACCCGACATGCCACTACTTGACACCTACTCCTGTTATTTATCTCTTATCACTCGTCCCCATTTATGACATGACTTATTACTTGTCATCTGCCTAATCACTTGTCATTGTCATGTTAAAATCTGATACCTGTTATGATTAACTCTCTACTCATAATTATCACGTTACGGGAATGTAGTACATGATCTCTTATTATGTACTCCTCGTTATGCCTGTTATGAACTTTCGTTATGCTTGTTATGTACTCCTGTTATGACCAGTTACGATTCTACTCATTCCCGTAATCTGATAATTATGTCTAATAAGCCATAAAAGAATAACTTACACGGAAAATAGGAGGAAGTGATGGATGCCGGTATGATGCCTTGCTTATAGTAGTGGAATACTAAAACTGACGATTCGTGTTAGGGGATTTCAGGCCCCCCGAAGATGCATGTTAGGGAGATTTTAGGCCCCCAATGACTGTATCCCGAGCGGACAGGAACTACTACAAGTATGAGCTATCAGTTCTCCATCGCTTCTCTAATAACCAACCTCAACTTACTTATATATGGATGTATGTGTGTTGAGATGTACACCAGGACACATACCTAGATATATGAGTCGTACGAGTAATAATAATGAAATGTCATGATAATAACCTGTTATGTTGCTTTACAAACTTGGTTATATCACTGTTTGGCCACAATTGCTTTCATCAGGTTTTACTTCAGATTTCCGGTTTTTGATTATTATATTATAGCTGCTTACATCCTGCTTTCACCTTGTGTTCTATTCCACAGTCTCCTGCTCTTATCTTATCATACCATGAGTATTCTCTGCTTGATATCACATGCTTTGTATCTACTTGCTCCTATATGCTTGTTCTACGACACGATTTTCAATGCATGTTTATGATTCGGATTTATCGATACACGTGTTCTTATCTATGCTCTCCACTTGACATTCGCATCACCACTCGCCGGGGAGTTCTGACTCTCCTGGATCCTCATGTTCAGGCCTCGGACCTTGGAGCTTGTGAATTCTCCCGAATACTGATTAGAGTGGCGCAGCTGAAGCGTGGATCCCCAGCAGACCGTCCAGAGCCCCATCCTTCCAGGCGCCCCTACTCGGCTCTAGAGTTTTCCTATTATGACTCTGAGCCTCCTTTTGTATTGTTCATACTTGTACATCTCATTATATTCTCGCATTTGTGCCTATCAGTGATGTAATATTTTTGTAATAGTTTGTCACATCTAGTGAGAACTTTATAATTGTACTTATATGTTTGGAATGTATAATGCACCACGTGCTTCCGTACTCTGATTTTTGCCTGTATGATGCTTAGCGTATATACGTGAGGGTATTTCCGACCTGTGTATATACGTCGCAGTAACGTCTCCGTACCCGCAGGATCGGAGCGTTACAAAGAGGCTATGCATGTTTGAGATCTTGTATGGATGAAAATTTAGATCTAACAATTGGTATCATAGCCTCCTCTTTATCGGATCATCGGGAGATAAAGTAAAAATCTTTTGATCTCGATCTATGAAAATTATGTACCTCTTTGTTTAATTCAATAAAGATTATTTTTTTTGTGTCTCAAATAATTGAATTAAATTGGAGATGATAAATTGAGTTATGTATATATTTTTCAAAATTTTTTCTGTGTGTTATTTTTTTAATTCTAATTTTGTTTAAAAAAACAAAAATTAAAAAAGGGGCCTGAGTGGATGCATGCATGCATGACGACCCATTTAAAAAAGAAACAGGTGGGATATTAGATGCATGCGCTGCAGCTTGCAGCGCATGCATCATAAAGAAGTTCGCATAAAAAAAATTTTGATTTTGAGTTTTCTTAACAAAGGGGAATATGAGATTTATTAGGATAAAAAAATTAGGGATATAATTTTAATCTAATAAGGAAACTATTTCTAATTAATCTCATATAAAGTTTAAATTAAATTGCTGAGATTGATTTGGGTTTTAGGGTTGAGATAGAATTCTAATCTATTAAAGGAATTTTTGTGGTGGAATTATATTCAATAAAGAAATCTAATCCCAACTAATCTCACATTAAGTTAATCAGGTTTTTATTCAGTTTATTAAACCCGACCCATTAAGAAAACTCATAACTTAACCATTGCGGATCGGGTCTGATCCAGACCGATAAGCACGGCAGACCCGTTTTGTCAATGAAATTTCAATTAGTCGTTACGGGCTAATCCGGCCTCTGTTTTGGGCATGTAAACAGTCGTTTCGAAGCTCTTGACGAGCATTACAGTATTACAAGAACTATACATAACAAAACAGTAGTTAGTTGACATAAAAAAACATTGAAGAGTTATTTATCATGATAATATGTATCCTTACATGCTTCCACTTTATCATCAGTATTATATTACTTATATTGTCTAGCATGATAAATATTGATATTTACTACAGTATATAACACACAGATAAAGATATATACATGTTCAAATTAAAGAATTTATAAAAAAGCTTATTTAATTACGTATATAGTTCATGCACATAATAACCGACCCAAAGAAGACTATTGTTTGGCCGAATTATGGACGGCGTCAGATACTTGATGTGGATAATGCAAGTGGGAGAATCTTGATGTGTGATAATCAGCCCAAAGAAGGGTGTCATACTATAGGCCCATATTGCATTACCCTCATCAACTAGTCTAACGGCGGAATAAGAATCCAGATGCGTAGATTTGTGTGGCCCATTCTATGGCAATTGGACCAAAAGAAGGTTGTCATTATGGCTGGGTCATTACATATATTATATAATCGATATAGATAACTAACTTAAATTTTGAACCAATCCTATAAAGGGCCAGTCGGCCCAAAGGAAGGCTGTTCTCCTACATAGGTCTAAACTTTAGGGTTTCTATATTGGGTCAGTACAGTGTTGGTATAAAGAGACGCAACTTGTTCTGAAAGTTTGCCTGGCAGCTCTATAGATTAAACTGGTTGTATTTTCTAAAATTAAATTCTTTTATGGGTATTAAATAGAATTTTGTTAAATGCAATGTTTATGTTAAATGATGAGAAATTGTATATTTATATAGTCTAAATTGAATGGTACAAATTTTAAGAAGTGGTAAGCCTACGTAAAAGATCGTTCTTGGAGTCATGGACCTAGACTACACCTCAAAGACTGATGGACCTCTACTATCACAATTAAAACTTCAGTAAAGAAAAGACCAATTATGATAAGTAGGAAAGGTCTTACAGGATGCGTCTAATAATCATAAAGCACACTATTCCTATAACTATCAGGGATTTTAGGGCTAATAAAGTCAGTGCTAAGAGTGTTTCAATTGAAGTAGCCGACCAGTTTATTAAGTCGGATAAAGTTGAGGCCAGCACACATCTTAGCATACTGATAAATATGTGTTACAATGGCAAAGAAAATATAAAGGAGTACATTATGAAAATGTCCAATCATGTTTCAAAAATAAAAGCACTGATATTGGAACTCTCTGAAGAGATTCTAGTGAACTTTATTCTAATCCCTTTTTCTTATAAGGTATAACCCTTTTCAAGATTATTTATAATGCTCAAAGGGAAAGTGGAGTCTCGCTGAGCTCATTAGTCACTGCGTCCGGAAAGAAAAGAGATTGAAATAAGAAAAGACTGAAAGTACTCACTTAGCATTCAGGGTAACACTTCTAATAAGAAAAAGAAAAGTGTAACTAAAGGGAGGAACATAAGCACTACTACAGTTGCTGATCCTAAGTGGTGAAAGTGCAGAACAAAAAGCCTAAGACCATTGCATGCTTTTTCTGCATGAAAGTAAATCACATCAAGCATGATTGTATAAAGTATCAGAAATGGCTATATAGTGGGTATGTCTCATATTTATAGTTGCTCTGAGATTAATTTAGCTTTAGTGCCACTTCATAAATGGTGGATAGATAATTCACATAAGCGACTCAATGCGAAACTTTCAAACCCAAAGGAGGCCCAGCCCAGCTGAGCGATACGCATACGTGGGTGATGAAAATAAAGTTGCAATTAAAGTTGTTAGAGTTTGTATGCTTAAATTAGATTCTGATTTTTTGTTTTAGATTTGAATAAGACTTTATATGTATCGTCCTTTTAGGCGGAATCATATTTCTATTTCATTTGTTAAACAGATCTAGCTTTACTGTAACTCTTGATAATGAAATGCTTTGTCTACTTTCTAAATCTAAAGTTGTTGGCATTAGAATTTTGATTGATGGCTATATAAATTGAAACTTTATGCTTTATATAATGGATCTTTATATGTGAAAATCCTAGGCACTAAGCGAACATTAATTAAAGAAATATTAGAAAGTTTGGTATTAAACAGGGTTCAGGATGTCTTGAATTTGGTATATATAGACATTTGTGGTCTATTTCCTACAGCTTCTTGGAATGGTCACGAATATTTCATCACTTTTACAGACAACTACTCTCTTTATCGGTACTTATGCTTGTTACATGAGAAATCTCAATCACTGAACATGTTTAAAATCTATAAAACTGAAGTTGAAAATCAACTACATAAAAAGATTAAGGCTGTTAGATCTGATCGTGGTGGTGAGTATTATGACAGATACGACGGATCAGGTAGATGTCCATAATCATTTGTCAATTTTTGAAAGAGTGTGACATTGTCGCTTAGTACACCATGCCAGAGACATAGTATTGCTGAGATATATAATCACACACTAAAGGATATGGTTAGGAGTATGATAGCTCACACTACTCTACCATAGTCATTATATAGTGAAGCTTTAAAGATGGTTGTCACCTCCTTAATAGAGTACCTAGTAAAACAGTAACTTAAAACCCTATATGAGTTATGGACTGGGAAATCCCTCAGTATTAGGCATCTACATGTTTGGGGTTGTCCAACGGAAGCTCGGCCATATATACCATATGAGAAGAAGTTGGACTCAAAGACAGCTGTTTATTCGTAGTGTATTCTGAGAGGTATAAGGGCTTTAAGTTTTATTGTCTCTCCACCAAGAACATAAAGACGGATTGCTAAATTATTTTTGAGGATATTTAAAACAGTGGGAGTCAACTACATAAGAATTTTATATTTAAGGAAGAACATATTGTTATACCCTTGACAATTGTTCCAATGATAAAGTAATTGTTCTACTTCAAGATAAAAATACAGTTGCATCCTTACAAGGTACATATATACAGTTCATCCAAAAGTAGATCCTGCTGATGAGGTAGAACCTGAAAATTCTCAACCACAAGTGCCTAGGAGATTAACTAGGGAGTGAAGATTAGCCATTGTAAATGACTATATAGTTTATCTTCAAGAGCGTGAGTTTAACATAGGGTTAGAGGATGACCCCCACATCCTTGAATGAGGTCAAACTCAGTATCCACTCCTTAAATGGTCAAATGCAATAAATGATGAGTTAAAATTCATGAAGGACAATTATGTTTGGGATTTAGTAGAGTTAACTAAACAAAAGAAACCGATTGGTTGTAATGAGTATTCAAAACCCAGCGGAATTCGACGGGTAATGTCGAAAGGTATATGACACATCTTGTTATAAGGGATTCATTCAAAGAGAGGGCATTGATTACAAGAGAGACTTTCTCCCTGGTTTTCATGAAGAATTCTTTTAGGATTATTATGGTACTGGTGGCTCACTTTGACCTGGAGTTATCCCAAATGGATGTTAAGATTAGCTTTATTAATGGCAGCATTGAGGAAGAAATCTGTATGGTGCAAACAGAAAGTTTTAAAGTGAAAGTTTCATAATATTTGGTTTGCAAATAAAGAAATTCATTTATGGTCTAAAGCAAGCATCCCATCAATGTTATTTGAAATTTTATCATGTAATATCCGATTTTGTTTTTAAGGAATTGTAGATGATCAATGCATTTGCCATAAATTTAAAGAGAGTAGACTTATATTTCTTGTGCTATATGTGGATGACATTCTACTAGCAAGTAACGATATGGTTCTTTTATTTGAGACCAAGAGTTTTCTCTCAAAGAATTTGAGATGAAAGATCTTGGAGACGCTTCTTTTGTGATAGACATCCTGATTCAATGTGACAGGACACGTGAAATATTAGATTTATCACAAAAGGTTTATATCGATAAGGTGCTAGATAGATATGGCATAAAGAATTGCTCTAAGGGGAGATAAGTTGAGTTTACTCTAATGTCTAAAGAACGACTTACAAAAAGAGCAAATGAAAGACATTCCATATGGATCGGCGGTTGGAAGTCTGATGTATGCTCATGTTTGTACCCATCTAGACATAACATATAGCATTGAGAAACTTGGCAGATACTTAATCAATCTTATGATTGATCACTGAAAGACTGCCAAGAAGGTAATGCGATATTTACAGAAGACTACATGAAATTTGATCAGTTGCAGCTGATCGGATACACAAATTTAAATTATGCTGGATGTATCGACAATTGAAAGTCCACTTCCAGTTACATTTTCCTGATTATAGGAAGATGGTGGATTTAATCGAAAGACCATTACAGCTACACTGTGATAATAAGAGTTATAGAGCTCTACTGCAATAGTGAAAAGAGTTCAGCAAAGTCAAAGCATATCGACATCAAATTTCTTGTCATCAAAGATAAAGTTCGGAATCACATTGTGTCTGTTGAAAGTGTTAGAACTATTCTTAACATTACAGATCCACTCATTAAAGGACTTTCACCTAAACTCTTCTTAGAGCATATTGCTCATTTGGGGATGACTAGTCATTATGATATCCTGGTTTCGTAGGAGTGGATAATTTTATGTAACAAACATTATTTTTAAGTGCACTTTATGGATATTTGTTGATTCTGATAAATAAAGTGATAACTGTTTTCTTTAAATTTCTTTTGAATTTAATTTACGCATTTGAGTTTGTTAGCAGTTAGACTCGTTGGAGTCATAAAGTTGGACTCGTTGGAGTCATAAAGTGAAAACCAGTTGGAATTATACCTGATTTGAGCAGAGGACATTTCCATGCCACACGTCCACATTTGATATATGTCTTTAAGAGTTCTGAAACTTGTGATGTGGAAGGTCCTACCTCGATTATACAGAAGTTAACTACCGCCATATTCGGTGACGGGACACTTAATGGAGCAGATTGTTCTGAAACGTGATTTGTTAGCGGTTAAAGTTTTGACGTCATAAAACTATGCATAATGTCTATTCAATACGACTTGCTTGGCACAAGTGGGAGATTGTTAGACTTATTATGCTTTTAAATCTAATTTAATTCGGGCCTAATCAAGTCAATTAGAGATTTGCACCCGCCCACTTAACCACTGTTGTCTGACCCAATAAAGAATTGATCAAGCCTAAATGGTTTAGGTTTAGACACGTTTTCAATTACACATAGCCATGAGTGTATTTAAATTAAAATGTGGGACTCATCTACACGTGTGGAACTCGTGTTATAAATCAAGGGCCTAGATCTATGATGAGTTGAACTAGGGTTCCTTGATGCTATATATATCATGGGTAGGGTTCCCTTTCCACCACAATGACAATCTCTCTCTTGGAGGCCTCTCATCTCCTCTAAAGATAAAGTTGTGTATAAGTGTATAAATACACATGTATCTTTGACTTTCTTCCTACCATACTTGTGGGGTACAATGCATCATGAAGGGAAAGTATGGAGCCTTACTTATAGGAGTAAGGTGGAGAGTTGGAGTAATAATTTTAAGGGGCACTTGGCATGATCTCCTTGTAAGAGGTTGATGTATATAAGATTAAATATGGGAGAAAATCTTCATTTGGCAACCCACACTCTCTCTCTTCATTTCTCCTTCTCCAAAATCTCCCCCTTCCTTCTTCTTGCTGCCGGCCAAGGGCAGCCAGCAGCCCTCCCTCTCTCTCTCCCCTCCTTTCTTCCATTCACTCACTCACTCTCTCTCACTCATTCACTCACTCTTCTCCCCCTTCCTTCCTAATTGTTAAAAAGCTTTCCTAAGCCTATATTATCTTCTCTAAAAATCTACTATAGTATGAAAAAGTGGTGATCTAACATCACCTTAGAGGGATTAATTTCTTAAAAATAATATTGACCTAGGTTAGTAAGATAGGATGATGATTTTTGGTTGAATAAGATAAGCAATCTTTAGGCATACTACACCATTCTTGCTCTTTTTCATTTATAGACTACTAATGATGTTGTTATGATCTTGTAGACTCTAATATAGCGGGAAAACAAGCTTATTAATTGGGGGTGATCTCTTCAAGGGTGAGTAGAACATCCAAAGTCCAAAATAATAGTAGGTAGTTGTCAAGTTTGAAGTAAAGTGGAATTTGTTAAGTTATAAGTGTATGTGAATGTGAATGTGAACGATAACATATGTACGTGGTTTCTAGACTTTAAGTGTACATTATAGACAATCCTATGGTAAATATGTTGTAGCTATTTCCATATATGCATTCCTTTATACATAGTAGATAATCCCATGGGTGTAAGTATTAGCTAGTTTCATTTACACATATTATTGTATATAGTAGGCTAACCCATGTGTGTATGTTATAGTAAATCCCACACATGTTTATCCATTCACATGATGTAGGTAATTGGTAATCTCATGTATGCGTACCGTTACGCATGATTGATAAACTTTTATTGTGTGTATATACGATAGTCAAATACATGTCTTTCAAAAGAAATAATTCTATGAATAAACATAATACCTAATTTTATACATATATACGGTTACACACAATTAAAATGATATAATGTGTTAGTTACTTTGAAAGGCTTGCGTGTTGTTAATTTAGCAAGTTGTTACTTATACACATTAACGACTTCCATAATGTTAGCATAATGTGAGGTTGCAAATTATGACAATCATTTATGTTAATATTTCCTTATGAACCCTTGCATGTTCCTACTACATGAAAGTTATATTTCTTACGTATTGGAAGAAGGGACTGGGTTGAATCGAAGATGACCAAAGGGAGAATATTATGTTGAATAACGTAGTGGAGGAAAAGACCAGGTTGAACCGGAGATGACCGAAGGGGGAATATATCACGTTGAATAACGTATTAGAGGAAGGGACAGGGTTTAACCGGAGGTGACCGAAGGGGAGTTTAACTGTCATGTTTTGACAAGTGTGTTGATGATAAAACTGAACTTATTTTATTCTTTATATGGCTAAGATGGAAAAATGCATGCTAATGCTATAGGAAATTTTTTAACAGTCAGAAACTGTTCTAAGTCGACTAGGACATGGAGTAAGTCGACTAGTATAGGCAATTTTGACTGAGTTAGTCGACTAATCAAGAGGTTAAGTCGACTACAAATATATGATCCAGATATGCAAGTCGCTGGAAACTACTAATAGTCGACTTATAAAATAGGGTAGTCGACTAATATTGATTACAGTCAACAAATAGAGAGTGGATATCTTTTCTGGATAGGACTTAGTCGACTATAGACTTACGATAAGTCAACTAGCAACTGTATTAGTCGAATATAGGAAAGGGTCAAGTCGACTAATAAGACTATTTAGTGTATGTGATCAAGGCTTTTAACAAATATCTAAAAATACACAAAAATAGTACAAATTACATTTGTTATCATCAAAATAAATTTCAATAGATATAAATAATTGTTATATATATATTGTTTTACTCACTGAGCTGTTGAGCTCACCTTATTTTATTAATCACCTTCAGGTATGGATAAAGGCAAAGGACCCGCCTAACACCAATATACGGGATAGGTGGCAACTGGAGATCATTTTTACTTTTGGTATGATCCTTCTTATGTGTATATTATTTAAGAAATCCTATGTAAAATTTTCTATGATGATGCATGCTATAAACTTTTGTAATATATTGTAATGTATGAAATGCTTGTGTTAATGAGTATTTGACTTTAAATCATGTTCATGAGATGGAGGTTATGGATATAATGGAGTAGAAATGTGTAGATTTATGGATTGCCATACTGGGTTTGGTTGAAATGAATATTGAAAACTTGTCGTGGATGAAATTATTGGCTGGTCCCCTAAGAGGGTTTATTCTCATAGCTGACCTCCCACTTCCTCTACTCGGCCCTTGGCTTCCATGCTTCGTTGGACAATTTTCTTTAAATGTCCTATTCCTCCACAATTATAACAAGTTTCTCTTGAATGCAATTTTTAAAATGCTTCATCTTACACTTATGGCACCAAGGAGCCTCCGAGTTTCTAGGGTGGGACATAATGTAGTCTGTGCTTTCTAAAAAGTGTCTCTGTTCCTCAACCATGATCATCTGCCTCTGGCCCATTCTCCTCTTTGAAGTTGTTTTGTATTTATTTATGCTATTATTTTCTATTGGATTTGGATTCCTGGCCCATTCTCCTCTTTGAAGTTATTTTGTGTTTATTTATGCTATTGTTTTCTATTGGATCTGGATTCGTGGACTCAGAGTCAGTACGAGTCTGAACCGAGAACCCGATACCAGCGTACAGTCTGATTTGACCTTTATGATAGTCCAATTTGATTGATTTCAATTTCAGATATAGTTTTTCAATATTTTATGTTTTTCATAATTTTTCTGAAAAATTTCAAAATTATTCTGCAAAATCTTCAAAACCGGTGTCAATCGGTGTCGTCGATCAATTCTCAAATTTTTAGTTTTCAAATAGAGTTAAATTTATAAAAATGGATTTCACATTACTTCTTGAAATATCATTTTCTATTTAAATGTATTTTTTGATATTTTTTGAATTTATCGAAATTTTGACCGATCTTGATGTCGACCAGTATAGCTGGATGATTCTATGATTTTTAGTTTGAAAACCAAAATGAATTTCTCAAATTCGATTTCATCAAGCATTTTAAAATAATATTTTCTATTTTTGAAAATTTTTGGGAGTGTTTCTGAAACAGTCGAAATTTACCCTCATTAAATAACATTATTTTCTTCTTTTCTTTTTCTTCTTTTCCCTTTCTTTCTTCCCCACCTGCCCCTGTCCTCCCCCATGCCCTGCCAACAGAACCCCACTACCCATTCCTCCACCATACTCCTCCCTCTCCCATTCCTTCTCTTTTCTTTCTTTTTCTTCCTTCCTTTCTTCCTTCTCATTCTCTCCATCTCTATCTCTTTTACTCCAGACCAACTCCACTCCTCTCCTCCCCTTGACTCCGCCTCCACCATCACCACCTCCAGCGTCCTGCCCCTAGTCGGCGCCACCTCCCCCCTAAGCTCCTCTCTTCATTTCTCCACTTCCCTCCTCTGTAATTACCACTTCATCTTCTCTAATTTTCACCAAAATCCATTACGACCATTTCCTTTTTCTTCTTCAATTCACCATCAATCCACCTCGTCCCCTACTTCCAACCAACCAACCACCATCTCCTCCTCCTCTAACTCTCCAACACCACCATCTTCAACCAACACCACTACCAACAACAACAACAACCATCTTCACCATCAACAACAACAATAACAACACCACCACTACACAACAACCAAACCCCCACTTCCCTTCCCCGCCGGTGGCCAGCAACCCTGACCGCACCCCTCCCCCTTCTCCTCTTCTTTCTTTCTTTCATTCTTCCTTTCTTTCTTTTCTTCTTTCTTTTTCCTTCTTCCCTCTTTTACCCTCTTCTTTTCCATAAAACTCTCTCTCACCCCCTCTATAATTCCATCAATCTCTCTCTCTCTCTCTCATAACTCTCTCACATTCTCTATCTCTCTCTGGGTTCTCTCTCTTAGCCTCTTTCTCTCCCTCTAACTAGTTCTTCTCCCTATCTCTCCTCTCTCATTCTCTCCCATATATATGGATTGGTAGCATGCACGTGGTGTTCGTAGATTTCCTAGATTCTAGCTCGGTGCTGAGTTTCGGTTTTAGGCGAGTGCTTTCTCTTGTTGTTCCTTGTGTTGCGAGTTTCATTCTAGGGATTGTTACTTATTTTGCTAGTGTCTTGACTCGTTATTGTGATTAGTTTCATAATGCCTAATACATGATATGTGAGTGCTTTCCTTGTGTTGCTTCATGCCTTACTAATTCTATTCTAGGGCTTGATATATAATATGTGAGTACCTTTTCTGGGATTGCGTGTACTCTATCGGTATTTAGGTGAATACCCATTTTCGATATTTTGTATGAATACTATATTTTATGTAGGGCGAGTATTTTCTAATATTTAATTCATGACACATGTTCTACTGCTTGTTACATGCTGGGTGAATGCTATTCTGGATTTTAATACAGATGCACCATTATGCGAGTTAATATATGATATGTGAGTGATTTTCTAATATTAACATGTTATACAAATACCTGTTGGTCATTATTATAACTGATTTAACTAGTATTATACTTGTATTGAATATGTCTTGATATGCTTCCGCTTCGCTCGGCTTCGCATAGCTAATCGATAGATTAATTCATTGTTGTTATAAATATGATTGTGAAGAGTTTGAAATGTTTAACTATATTGTCTTCCTGTATCATGTTACATGACCGGATGATTACCTGACATATAATATTGTAACTCTGTATTCAACTCACCTGATACCGATATTTTAATTACCTGACCCCGATATGTTTATACTTGACACCTAATCCTTGACACTTGATATTTGATACTGGTACTTGACATGTTATCACTTGACACCTGATATCTGACACCCGATATTTGACACCTGATGATTGACGTGCTATCACTTGATACTTGACATATTCTATCACTTGATACTAATACACTTGACCTGATGTTGTGACACCTAACTAGATACTATTACACCTGATACATGTATTGCATTGCTTATCCATGATTATCACTTTTACGGGGACTTGACATGATAATTATAATGCTACAGACATCTGGTACTCCTGAACTCCTGTATCCTCTGTACTCATGTCCCCTGCGCTGTTATTCTTGTTAAAGCACGGTCATACCGGCGTCCGGCAGAGCATATCTGGTGTCGAGATGACGAGGATGTATCCATGATCATGCTAGCGTCCGGCGGATTCTGAATGAAACTAAGTGTTACACAGAGCAAAGTGCCACATCATACACGTAGTGGGGGTCACCTCTTGAATCTGTGGGGACCACTAAAAGTAAGCCTAGAGGGGTGAATAGGTGTACAAGCTAATTTAGGACAAATGATGCGAAATTTAAAAAACTAATTGCTAACACAATGCGTAACCAAGAGTGAGCCTGAATTCCCTGTGAAGGGCTCTGGAACTACTTCTCGAGATTCCTCTGGACTAAGAGTTGAGGTGCTTTAAAAGCTCTCTTAATCGAACACAAGTGTGAGCACACAAACAATACCAAGTATGTATATGCTATGAACAATGTAAGGCAATGCAAGATATTAAAAGAGAGAGAAAATAAATCAAACGCAAACAGTGATATGTTTCGAGGTTCGAGCCACTGCTCTACGTTCCTACTTTTACACAGAAGGATTTTCACTATGTCCGCACAGGACCTTCTACAAAGGGACCTCTACTGAGAAATTACAACTCAACACCGGGAGTACACAACTCCTCTCTCAAACACAAACCTCTACACAAGAGGTAGGCACAAAGCCTAGCACAAAGTAAAGAAGAAATAAAACTTGGTGATTCAATGATTATAAACTCTCTCTTGGTGATCTTGAAAGATCACAAACAATTTTTCTCACAAACAAAGATCCTAAAAATAGGATTAGAATTGATAGCTCAAACGTGAGAAAACAAAGTGTTTTGAAAAAGAAAACACTTGAAAAAAACTTCTAAATAGATATAAAAATGAAGAATAAAACTAATTTCCCAAATCTAGTTTTTACTTTGATTTTCCAAAAACTTTGAAAACAAATAAAGATAGAGAATTTTGGTACAAAAACTCTTTTGAAAACTTTGCTAAAAACACTTGAGAAGATGAGAAATTTCGCTCTTGAAATTCTTAGTTAAAACTGGCCTCAAAGGACCCATATTTAAATGGTTTGAAAATATAGCCGTTGGGGTCCAGAATAGATAAAAAATGACATTTCGGTCGACCGCCCGGTCGACCGCCCCAGGCAAACTTGCCTAACAGTCGATCGCCCGGTCGACTGAGGCCAGAACCAGAGAGCTAACTCTCTGGTTGGTCGACCGGTCGGTCGACTGGGACTAGATCCAGAGAGCAAGCTCTATAGATTGGTCAACCGCACGATCAACCGGCCCAAGGCCAAGTTAGCTGTGCACGTCCTGTGCACATCTGTCGACCGATCGGTCGACTGAGCTCTAATCGGGTCGACAGGTCGGTCGACCGCCAACAGGCTCAAACCAGGTTTATAGGTTATGAAATGTTGGCTTTTAATTTCCTATAAAATCCCATAAAATCTCATAAATCCAAAAAAAAAGTTTTTATAAAATTTCAAGTACAAATATGTGTGACTAAAAATCAACACATATTATAAACTATTTGAAATATTTTTGAAGCATAGGAATATTTGCTTTAAACAAAAACTATACTTTCCAAACTTTAAATTTTGAAATAGAAAACTGTTTTCTCCAAAACTTGTATAGATACAAAAACATGATATTTAAACACGTTTGAAGCATAATGTGTATAGATAGAATCCAATACACATATAAAAGATATATCGATATTTTAGACATTAAATCCAAAAATATGTTTTGTTAAAAATAAACTTGAAACCATGAACTAGAATCATCAAAATAAGTTTTTTTAGATAATATGAAACATCAATGTATTTAGATGAAATCCAACATACATATAAACTTGTTTTGATTCTATCTATTCATAAAAACGAAAGATATGTTCTTGAAAATCTAAAACCGGTTAAACCGAAACCAAAACTATTGAACTTGTGTGTGTGTGTGTGTACTTAAGCATATCAACACTAATTATCGTTACACTAGATCTAAACTAAAATTAAACAAACCTAACTGAAGTGTTCTTGTTGATCTTCATCTTCAAGACGACTCGATCCAAACTTGATCCAAGCGAGATTAACTCCATCCAAGTGCTAGATGCGATCTTGAAGCGCGAGTTTTTGAATCAACACGTGTTAGCTCCAAAACTACCTTTGAATCCTTTGTTGAAGCTAAACACCTACTAAAATCTTGATCAATATCTGAAACTTATTAAGTATAAGATCATTAGTAAACTTAACTTCATAAGTTAATCATCATCAAAAGTAAAGGAAAGGGCTTTTGGGCCAATAATCTCCCCCTTTTTGATGATGATAAAACTTATGAGGTATATATGCATGGATTAAAGATAAGCTTCATAAAAGCTCCCCCTAATTCATGCAGACGAATAAAATAATAAAGATATGCAATGTAAGCTCAAGATACCAATATATATATATATATATATATATATATATATATATATATATATATATATATATATATATATATATATATATATGAGAGAAATGTAAATCAGCAGACATAGGAGGCAACTTCCTCCTATATCGCACTCAAAAATCATATTTCTCGAATGAATTTTCAAGATCCGACCGCACATTATCATCTTCATGCTCTAAGATATACACATATAAAAGATTAAGTGATTTGAAGTTAATTTACTCCATTTTCTTTGGGTTCAAACATTAACGATTTTTTAACAGTGGAACGATTAGATCAATGAGTAAATGAACTTCAAATCACTTGATTTTTTGTATGTGTATATCTTAGAACATGAAGATGATAATGTGCGGTCGGATCTTAAAAATTCATTCGGGGAATATGATTTTTGAGTGCGACATAGGAGGAAGTTGCCTCCTGTGTCAGCTGATTTATATTTCTCTCTCTCTCTCTCTCTCTCTCTCTATATATATATATATATATATATATATATATATAATATATATATATATATATATATATATATATATATATATATATATATATGCACAAACAATTAATCAAACATGCATATATAAACACGGGATGAAGAAAAACAAACAACACCAATAAAGATATATCTTGAAACAAAATTTTGATACCAATAAAAACTATCAATTCAAAGAAACCAATTGAAAGTGAAATAATCTTTTTACCAATTAATACCAGTAGAAGGACATGATACCAATTGAAAGTAAAAATCAATTTTTAGGTAAATGCTAAAACTATTTTACAATATAGCTACCAAATTGAGAATAATATCAATTTAAGATTATTGATACCAATGTCGAAAATATTAGCATATATCAAATCAAAATATTTTCATCATAAAAGTAGGAGTGAGATACCAATTGAAAATAAAATCAATTAAAAGATAAAACAAGAATTTTTCTCCCCCTTCATGAAATACTAATAAAAACAATGCATAAACTTGTAAAGATACCAATTATCATTAAGAATTAAATCAAGCTTAGTATAAAATCAATTTGTGCTAAAAATATATCGACATATATGTTTATAGTACAAAAAATATCTATATGTTGTATGATCAGAGCAATATAATATAAATTGAAATGTGATGCATACATATAGAAAACATGAGTATACAAAAAAATTCATTGAAATCATGTGTATAACTCATAACTACCTCCCTTTCATACACATGTTAAAATAGATTTTCAATTTGAGCATACAAGGCATGGTCATCCATCCAACCACCCTTAGAAGGTAGAGTTTTTTAAAAATATGATTTGAAAATTATTTCAATATAGTTTGAAAAAACTACCAAATGAAGAATAAAGAAATAATTTAAAGTAATTTTTAAAATTAGTTCAAAATTCTTCAAGTAAGAAATAAAATATGAATATATCCTAGAAAATATGCAAATTACACAAAAATTGACACTCAAAAATCAATAAAGCACTAATAAGCTCATGAATCTAAAATTAAGAGTAAATAAGATGTAGAGTGCATGAGAATCAAGTAATAAGCATAATCATGAAAATAAGACAATTAAGCTCAATAAATCAAAATCTTTTTTCATAAACATGAAAATCATAAAAATTCAATTTTCATCAAAACTAAACAAACTTCAAGCTATATGTATGTTTTATCGAAACTAAAGTATACATACATATCAAAACATAAACGGGTCCACAAAGAATATTGCATGAAGACAAGTGGCTCTAAGATAGACATGTATATCTATAGTTTTGGACAAAACTAATATATACATGAGGCTAAACATAAAAACATATACAAAAATAGGAAAAACAAGTAAAGATACAAGAATCATCAAACCAAGGTTATACAAATACATGTAATGAGTACAAATGAGCAATGAAGCACAAACACATGATAATCAAGTGTAGCTCACTGATTGTATAAGTTTAAACACAAGTTTTAATGAAATTTATGTCTAATCAAATTATAAAAATATGAAGTATAATAACATAAACAAATATGATCATTAGGGTAAATGCAAATATTATTATCACTAAGATATACAAAATAGCTAAATAATAATTTAGAATACAAACAAGTATGCATCCATATGAACATGAGTATATCTCAAATACTATGCATATATATCACAAGTTTAATAAACATTGTATTTAATATAATGAGCATTAAAATAAAAAATATGCTAAAATCATCATTATAAAGCATGTAAATTAAAATAGGAGTTAGAGATAGCTACCAAATTGAATGAACCAATCTCTAGATTTTCAAAGCATGGTGGTCCTCCCACCAAACATCATTAAAGGTGATGCATCCAAAAATATCACCATTGAGCTCGAAAAGCATCTACCATCAAGGCACCAAAGTTCTCACGTCTCGTGAGAGCCCACACCTATATCAAATACAATAGGAGTAAATTTTGGTACTCACACTTTTTTGGGTCCATGGGGGTTAGCACATTTCCTAACCCAAACATACTTGCTTGCAAAGTTGAAATATTAATTCTATCATAACAAAAGTTTGCAAGGTGGCCCGTACACCCACAATGTGTACAAGTGTATACACTAGCATACAAGGTGTCATGTGTGTGAACATGAGAAGCTTGTGTATGTCGTGAATGATGTGCATGCATATGTGGAACATGTTTCTTTCGAAACATAGAATTCAATTTCTTGTGGTTTATGGTACATTGGCTCAACGTGGAGCCCAAACTATCAATACTCTTATTCAAAACACAAATATCATTTTCAATAGAAGAAGATGTGGTGCATGCAATAGAAATATATGAAGATTAAGTTATAGTAGCATGGTAAACATGAGAATCTAAATCATTTTTCAAAGAAATATTTTCTAAAGAAGTAGATTCTAATTCTTTAGAAATCAAAATAATTTTGTTTTTCAAAACATTGTTCTCTTTTACAACAAAATAAAGTTTTGGAGACAAAACCTCATTCTTCTTTAAAACATGATCAAACTCATTTTTATTCTTTAAAATTTTATTTTCATTTAGAGTAAGATCAAGTTGAACTTTCAATGAATCCCTCGCATTTAAAATCTCAACCCTTTCTTGCAAAATCAAATCAAGTTTTGAAAACAAAATTTTATTTTCTTCTTTTAATTCAAAACTCTTACTTTTCAAAGCTTTGTACTTTGAAAGCAAGTTTTCACAAAACATGAAATTTTTTTTATTAAAAGCATGTGCATTTATAGCATTATCATCACATGAAGTACTAGCACTATCATCTATTTGAGTGTCAGATTTTACCTCAAGGGAGTCATTCCCTTGGACCATGAAGCAAGCTCGGTCGGACTCATCCACAATAACTTCTCTCTCCATATAGTTTATAGTTTGTAGCTCGGGAGAGGTCAATGTGTTTTATACTGCAAAAGTGAAATTACAATGAGAAATCAAAGAAATATGATTTTTGCTTAGTGTGTGCCTAAGTGCCTCCATGGCTTGTGTATTGGTCTCTATGTGCTTGCTATTATTAACATATGATTTCTTTGTAGTGGCAAGATAAACATGCAATCTTAGAATTTTGAGATATGCACTCTTCTTAAATTTTCACATGTCAATGTTAGAAACATCATACATGGGAGGGGAAAGAAAATCTATTAGTGCAAACTAATATGTGTGCAAAGGCAAGTCTAGATTAACAAAGAAGGATCACACTCCTAGGTGGTTAAACTGAATATTATGAGCGCTAGCTCCGATACTAATTAAAAGTACACCTGGAGGGGGTGAATAGGTGTACAAATTAATCTAGGAAAAATGATGCGGAATTTTAAAAATTAATTGCTAACACACTATGTGTGACAAAGAATGAGCCTGAATTCCTTTGAAGGGCTCTAGACTACTCCTTGAGATTCCTCTAAATTAAGAGTTGAGGTGCTTTAAAAGCTCTCTTGGTTGAACACAAGTGTGAGCATACAAACAATACCAAGCATGTATATGATATGAATAATGTAAGGCAATGCAAGATATTAAAAAGAGAGAAAATAAATCAAACGCAAACACAGTGATATGTTTCCATGTTCGAGCCACTGCTCTACGTCCCCGCCTTCACACAGAAGGATTTCCATTATGTTCACACATGACCTTCCACAAAGGGACCTCCACCGAGGAATTACAACTCAATACTGGAAGAGCATAACTCCTCTCTCAAACACAAACCTCTACACAAGAAGTAGGCACAAAGCCGAGCACAAAGCAAAGAAGAAATAAAGTTTGGTGATTCAATGATCACAAACTCTCTCTTGGTGATCTTAAAAGATTAAAACAATATTTCTCACAAACAAAGATCCTAAAGATAGGGTTATAATTGATAGCTCAAATGTGAGAAAACAAAGCGTTTTAGAAAAGAAACAACAAGGAAAACACTTGAGAAAGACTTCTAAATAGATATGAAAATGAAGAATAAAACTAATTTGCCAAATCTAGTTTTTCTTTGATTTTCTTAAAACTTTGAAAACAAATAAAGATAGAAAATTTTGGCACAAAAAACTCTTTGAAAACTTTGCTGAAAACACTTGACAATATGAGAAATTTTGCTCTTGAAATTCTTAGTTAAAACTGACCTCAAAGGACCCATATTTATAGGGTCTGAAAATATGGCCGTTGGGGTGTAGAACAGGTCAAAAATGACCTGTCGGTCGACTGCCAACGATCGGATTTCCAATTGTTGGGGTTGTCGGTCTACCGGTCAGTCGACCGCCCCAGGCATACTTGTCTAACGGTCGACCGCCCGGTCAACTGAGGCCAGAATCAGAGAGCTAACTCTCTGGTCGGTAGACCGGGGCCAGATCCAGAGAGCAAGCTCTCTGGATCGGTCGATCGTATGGTTGATCGGCCCAAGGCCAAGGTAGCTGTGCACGTCCTGTGCACATCGGTCAATCGACCGGTCGACCGAGCTCTGGTCGGGTCGACTGGTTGGTCGACCGCCAGCAGGTTCAGACTAGGGTTCATAGGTTATAAAATGTTGGCTTTAATTTCCTATAAGATTCAATAAAATCACATAAAATTCACAAAAATAAGTTCTTATAAATATTTGAATTACAAATATGTGTGACTAAAAATCAACACATATTACAAACTATTTGAATTATTTTTGAGACATGAAAATATTTGCTTTAAACAAAAACTATATTTTCCAAACTTTAGATTTTGAAATAGAAAATCGTTTTCTACAAAACTTGTATAGATACAAAAACATGATATTTAAACACTTTTGAAACATAGTGTGTATGGATAGAATCCAATACACATATAAAAGATATATCTATGTTCGTGATATTAAATCCAAAAATAAATTTTGTTAAAAACAAAACTTGAAACCATGAACTAGAATCATTAAAATAAGTTTTTTTAGATAATATGAAACCTCAATGTATATGGATGAAATCCAACATACATATAAACCATATAAACTTGTTTTGATTCTATCTATTCATGAAAACGAAAGATATGTTCTTGAAAATTCAAAACCGGTTGAACCAACACTAAAACTATTGAACTTGTATGTGTGTGGACTTGAGCATATCAACACTAATTATCTTTACACTAAATCTAAACCAAAACTAAACAAACCTAACCGAAGTCTTCTTGTTGATCTTCATATTCAAGACAACTCGATCCAAACTTGATCCAAGCAAATTTGATACCTCCTTCAACTATCCAACACCACCATCTTCAACCAACAGCACTACCAACAACAACCACCACCATCTTCGCCATCAACAACAACAATAACAACAACAACACCACACAACAACCAAACCCCCACTTCCCTTCCTCCCCCTCCGTCCGCGTGCCGCCCACCTCCAGCGGCGCCGCCGTCCAGTCTGCCGCCGGCAGCCAGCAGCCCTGGTCGTTCCCCTCCACTCTTCTCCTCTTCTTTCATTCTTTCATTCTTCCTTTATTTTTTTCTTCTTTCTTTTTCCTTCTTCCCTCTTTTACCCTCTTCTTTTCATCAAGCTCTCTCTCACCCCTCTACTAATTCCAGCAAAACACACACACACACACACACACACACACACACTCTCTCTCTCTCTCTCTCTCTCTCTCTCTCTCTCTCTCACTCTCACTTTCTCATAACTGTCTCACACTCTCTATCTCTCTCTTCCTTCTCTCTATCTTGTAGCCTCTTTCTCTCCCTCTAACTAATTCTTCTCTCTCTTTCCCCCCTCTCATTCTCTCTCTCTCTCATATATATATATTATATATATATATATATATATATAATATATATATATATATATATATATATATATTATGGATTGGTAGAATGCATGTGGTGTTCGTGGATTTCCCAAATTCTAGCTTGATGTCGCGTTCCGATTTAGGCGAGTGTTTTCTCTTGTTGTTCCTTGTATTGCGTGTTTCATTCTAGGGATTGTTACTTATTTTGCTAGTGTCTTGACTCGTTATTATGATTGGTCTCATAATTCTTGATACATGTTATGCGAGTGCTTTCCTTGTGTTGCTTCACGCCTTACTAATTCTATTCTAGAGCTTGATATATATTATGCGAGTATCTTTTCTGGGATTGCGTATACTCTTTTGGTATTTGGGCGAGACCCATTTTCAGTATTTTGGATGAACTATATTTTATGTAGAGCGAGTATTTTCTATTATTTAATTCATGATACATGTTCTACTGCTTGTTACATGCTGGTTGAATGCTATTCTGGTTTTTAATACATGATGCACCGTTATGCGAGTTGATATAGATATGTGAGTGATTTTTCAATACTAACATGTTATACGAATACCTGTTGGTCGTTATTATAACTCATTGAACTGATATTATACTTGTATTGGATATGTCTGGATACGCTCTCGCTTCGCTCGGCCTCGCATAGCTAATATATAGATTAATTCATTGTTATTATAAATATGATTGTGAAAAGTTTAAAATGTTTAACTATATTGTTCTCCTATATCATGTTACATGACCAGATGATTACCTGACATATAATATTATAACTCTGTATTCAACTCACCTGATACCGATATGTTAATTACATGAACTCAATATGTTTATACTTGACACCTGATCCCTGAAACTTAATATCTGATACTGATACTTGACATATTATCACTTGACACCTGATAATTGATATTTGACACTTGACGATTGACGTGCTATCAATTGATACTTGACATATATTATCACTTGATACTGATACACTTGACTTGATGTTGTGAAACCCGACTGGATACTATTATACCTGATACCTGTATTGCATTGCTTATTCATGATTATCACTTTTACGGAGACTTGACATGATAATTATACTGCTACCAGACATCTGGTACTCCTGAACTCCTGTATTCTTGAACTCCTGTATCCCCTGTACTTATGTCCCCTGTATGTTACTCTTATTAATAGCACGGTCATACCGGCGTCCGGCAGAGCATGCCTGGTGACGGAATGACGAGGATGTATCCCACGATCATGCTAGCGTCCAGCAGATCCTGAATGGAACTAAGTGCCACCAGAACAAAGTGCCGCGCCCACACGTGGTGGGGGCCACCTCTTGAATCTGTGGGGTCCACCTCTAGGATCTATTCCCCATACAGAGCAAAGTGTCACACGGAGTAAAGTGCCACACCATACACGTGATGGGAGCCACCTCTTGAATCTGTGGGGGTCACCTCTTGAATCTGTGGGGCTATCTCCTGAATCTATTCTTCAAGAAAAATAATCCTTCCTCCAGGTGTTAGCGTGATAAGAATTCTCAGTACATATTAGCACACACACACACACATACCTGTACAATAATAACGCCAGGAGCATATGTTATTTGGTCTCCCCCTATTCAAATAATGGTACTCGCATATCAGAGTTGGATAAAATCTACTGGAAGTGTGGGCTCCAGCGTGAATTGTCGGTGTTGTGGGACGCCGGTGGGAAAGGGAGGAGAATAACAAATGATATTGATAATTATTATTGAATAACTTAAAAGCAAAACAATAATTTACCCCTGCACGTGATTTGCCCTGTTATTATAATTCTGTAATTCATGTTGTATGATTAGAGCCTGCCATTCTGTTTTACTATATATGATTCCAAATTATTACCGAATTTTCTAGTCACTCGTTTACTGATTTGTACTGACATTGCATGTTTATGTGTACCTATGTTCTCGATATCATTTCCTATGCACGCTTCCTGACTCAGATTTATCGATACACATGTACTTACTTGCTTTGAATTTACTATTGATTCTCTAATTCCATTTATGTTACTGGTCATTGCCTGTACCTATATGCCTGAACCACATCACTGGATCATGTACACGTGTTACTGCCTGAGCACGCCAACTGGCTTTATCTTATGTACTCTCTGAGTTGCTTTTCTGACAACCCTGGATCTTCATATCTAGATCCAGGAGTCTGAACTGTGGTGGCCTTCTGTAGTTGATCAGAGAGCGCAGCAAGAGCGTGGATTAGCAATTATCTGCTCGGAGCCCCATTTCTTCCAGCCCCCTTGATCGGCTCGTGAGATTCTTATCTGCTACTCGTAGGTATCTTCCTGTCCCTTTCACGCCTTCTAATCATAATCTACATCTTTTGACGTAATATTCATGTATGTTAGATTACACCCTGTGATGAATTGTAAACTAGTATTTTTCTGTTGGAATGTATATTAACAATGTGCTTTCGCATTCTGATTCTTACTTGTATTGATGCTTAGCGCATATATGTGAAGGTATTTGTAACGCCCCGATCCCACGGGTACGGAGACGTTACTGCAACGTATATACGTAGGTCAAAAATACTCTCACGCATATACGTTAAGCATCAGTACAAGTAAGAATCAGAGTACGAAAGCACAGTGGTAATATACCTTCTAGCAATAATAATACAAGTACACAGTTATCATAGAGTATGATACAATAAATCAAGAATATAAGATTACCAAGAAGCGCAAAAGAAGGATGTACAATATGAAATACGGGAAAGAACTCACGAGTAGTAAGATGAGAATCTCGCGAGCCGATCAAGGGGAGGCTGAAAGAAAGAGGGTCCAGACAGGAAACCACTAATCCACGCTTTCGCTGCGCCACTCTGATCAGGTACAGCAAGGCCACCACGTCTAAACTCCAGGATCTTGACATGAGGATTTAGGATTGTCAGAAGCAGCCCGACGAGTACATATAATAAAGCCAGTCGGCGTGTTCAGGCAGTCACACGTGTACATGATCAAGTGATGTGGTTCAGGCATACAGGTACAGGCAATGACAAGTAACATAAAGAAAATTAAAAGAACGACGGTAAATCCAGAATCAAGCAAATATATGTATATCAATAATTTGAATCGAAAAACATGCATAGAAAACGGTATGGCAACCAAAAAATAAGCAAGTCAGGTAATTCAACACAGTAGCATAGATGTCATATGTAAGTGACGAGCAGGATAATGTATTGTGTCACATATCTCTCAAGTATAGGTCAAGTATGTCGCTAGTCAGATGTCAGTAGCATTTTATTATTAATTATTAAGACTCGTCCAATTTGTATGTTTGGGTATATGTCCCATACCATATACCTTCGCATACAAGTCGAGCGAGGTTGGTTATAGGAAACTGATGGGGATCGACGAACTATGTTTAGTGGGTCCCGTGCATGCCCGGGACAACGGTCCAGGAGTATCTGGTACTGAGCCGGAATGTACCGCTAGGTACCGGGTCTTACTATATGCCCGTAGGACTTAGTATACGCCCGACAGGAATAGGGTGTCACCGCTCCCATGGGAATAGACCCAGGGGCTTATGGCACACCCGACAGGCAGGCAGGGGAGTAAGGGTGCCAGTACAACCCACGGAAACAACTGGTGGCCTCCAGATAGAATCCCAGGAATTAGTTGTACAACATATGTATGACCACCTTAAACACGGAAGCTATATCGGTACCAATCAGTTTCCCCCGTCCCTGTGTAAGTTATTTAATTATTAGAGATTGTCCAGTGATAATATCAAGTGTCCACAGTAATCCAATATCCATGATTATCCAATTACGGGGATCAACAGGAGTATAATATTAGGAACATAATGTCAGGAGTCTCCCTGTTACAGGGCTTCAGGAATACAAAAGTTCAGGAGCACAAGAGTACCAGATGTCTGGTAACAATATAATAATCATGTCAAGTCCCCGTAAAAGCGATAATCATGAATGTGCAATGTAATACAGGTGTCAGGTGTAATAGTATCCAGTCATGTGTCACATTATCAGGTCAAATGTGTCAGTACCAGGTGATAGCATATGTCGAGTATCAAGTGATAGCATGTCAATTGTCAGGTGTCAGGTATCAGGTGTCAAGTATAACATGTCAAGTACCGGTGTCAGATATCAAGTGTCAGGGATCAGGTGTCAAGCATAACATGTCAGTGTCAGGGATCAGGTGTCAAGCATAACATGTCAGTGTCAGGTAATTAATATATCGGTGTCAGGTGAGTCAATACAGAGCCACAATATTATGTGTCAGAAAATTATCTGGTCATGTAATATGATACAGGAGAACAGTATAGTTAAACATTTCAAACTCTTCACAACCATATTTATAACAACAATAAATTAATCTTTTAATTAGCTATGCGAAGCTGAGCGAAGCGGGAGCGTATCTAGGCATATCCATAGAAGTATAATACCAGTTGAATGAATTATAATATTGGTCAATAGGTATTCATATAACATATTAATTTTAGAAAATCACTCGCATATCATATATCAAATCGCATAATGACACATCATATATTAAAAAGAAGGATAACAATTATTAGGCATGTGACGATGGTAACGAGACATTAGCATATCAATCAATCATACAATAGGCGTTAAAATAGCAATCACTGGGTATGAAACGACGATAGCAAAGTACTCGCCTAAATCATCGAAAAATGATGTAAAATCCCAGAACACTAGAAACACGTGCACGTCACCAATTCATATTAAAATATATAAATATAATTCTTAAAATATATAATTATTAATAATTTTTAAAGAGAGTTAGAGAGGGAAAGAGAGGAGAGAGAAAAGATTGAAAAAGGGAGAGAGAGATAGAGAGAGAGATGGTGGAGAGAGAAAGAGCATGCTGGAAATAGTAGAGGGTAAGGGAGAGAGTTTGATGGAAAAGAAGAGGGTAAAAGAGGAAATAAGGAAAAAGAAAGAAAGAAGAAAACAAAGGAAGAAAGGAAAGAAGGTAAAAAGAAGAAGATGATGGGGGAGTTGGCCGCCGGGGGTGACCGCCGGGCCTGGGCGGCCGGCGGCCAAGTCGGCCGACGACGGAGGGGGTGTGTGTGGAGGTGAGGTGGTAGTGGTGATAATGAAATTGTTGGTGTTGATTTTGGGAGGTGGGGGAGAAATTGAAGGAGATGATAGGAGGAAGAGGAGGGTGTTGTGAGGGTGGTATTGGAGTGGAGAAAATAGTGGTAGTGGTGGTTTATTTGAAGAAGAAGAAGAAGGTAGAGATGGTGGTGATTTTGTGGAGGAAGAAGATGAAGGTGGGATGTTGGTTATGGAGATAATGGAGAGAAAAGGATATGGGGGAGATGGCCGGAGTTGGGGGCCTCCTCTCGCCGGCGACGGGTTTGGTGTTGGCCGGCGGTGGAGCCAAGGGAGGGAGAGAGAGGAGATGAGATTGTGATAGAGAGAGAGAGAGGTGAAAGATAGGGAGAGAGAAAGATCGATGGTTTGTTAAAAAGAAAAAGGGAGATAATGATGGGATGGGGGAAGGAATTGGAAGGTGATGGGAGAGGTATGGGGGCTGCAGTCGGTAGCACATGGGAGAGGAAAAGAAAAGAAAAGAATGAAAGAAAAGAAAAAAAGAAGAGAAAATAATATTATTTAAATAGGGTAAAAATTCACTGTTTCAGAAACGCTCCAAAAAATTCTCAAAAATAGAAAATATTATTTTAAGATGTTTAGTGAAATCGAATTTGAGAAATTTAATTTGGTTTTCAAATTAAAAATCTTAAAACCTTCCGGTGATACTAGTGGACATTAAAATCGGCCAAATTTTGATAAATTCAGAAAAATCTCAAAAAATGTATTTAGATAGAAAATAAGATTTTAAGAAGTAATGTGGAAGTCGTTTCTAAAAATTCAACTCCATTTGGAAACCAAAAATCTGGGAATCGGTCAGCGATACCAATCGACACCGGTTTTGAAGATTTTGCAAATTAATTCTGAAAAAATTCAGAAAATCATGAAAAATCTAAAATATTGAAAAACGATGTTTGAAACCAAAATCGGTCAAATCTGACTATCGGAAAGACCAAACCGAGCGATATATTAGGATCGGGTCCCTTGTTCAGACTAGAGCTGACTCCGAGTTCACGAATCCAGATCCAATACAAAACAATCACACAAATAATCATAAAACAAAAATAAATACAAAAACTAAATCAAAAAAATATGACAGAAAAATCAGAATACGTATCTAAGTACGTATTCCAAGAACGGGGTGTTACAGTATTTTTGCCTTGCGTATATACGTCACAGTAACGTTTCCGTACCCGCAGAATCGGGACGTTATAAGAGGTTTGAAGAAGATGACATTCATACTATGAAACCGGAATGCGACGATGGTGAAAGAATTTTAACAAAACGGAGAGCACAACATGACCCGGCGTTGGGCACGTCTCCATGAGAGCAATGCCGGAATACATAGCAGTAGATTTACATAATAAGAAAACTCATACTTCTAATATAATTATTATTATATAATCTTATATCTAATACTACACTTAACATAGTTGTAGAAATCTATTTTTTAGATTTAAGATTAGACAATACAAAGTTTCTTGTTCTAGTTACACTATTATTATCAGTTCGGTTTACGTGTGTGAGCCACACATACATATTATAAGACGGTCAATCCTGCGTTAACACGTAGATAAGATGTCGGGTTTCAGAGTTACAAAGTTTTAAAGTTTTTGAACCGCTTCTTACATCTTATCTATGTGTCAACGCATGATTGGCTCTTTTTATAATATGTGTATGTGGCTCATATACATAAACAAAGTTATTATCCTCCGCACACATAAATGGAAAAAGTTTAATTTTTGAATTAATTGATCCCTAAAATTTGTTTTGTTTTGATCAATATACCCACAACATTTTAAAAAATACTTTAAACATTTTCAAACTTAATTAAACTTAATAAGCCCACTTCCTCCTCAACACCTTCTCTTCCATCTACTTTAGGTGATTTCATCATCTTGAAATAACTTTAAAATAATTAGAGATATAACTAAATATAAAAAATTTGATGGTTATATCAATATTTGTAAGATTTGATGACATGTTCAAGGACTAAAAAGGCCTCAACTTTGGCTGCTTGCTTCATGCAGATACCTGATAAGTTACAAGATAATCTCATACCTAACCACATTAGAATGATGAGGAAGAACTCTTGAAGGGAACTGATTTGATTCGTTTAGACAGGACTGACCTAATTTGACACAATCTCAAACTCTGCCCAACGATGATCAGTGTTTGTAGAGCAAGCACATTATATAACTCCCCAGTGTTTTTGGTGGCTTATTCATAGAAAAGCAACATGAACCTCTTCAGATTGTTCATCTTTTAATGGATTAAACCATAATTTCTTTTTATTTTAATGGAAAGGTATTTAGTTGTTATAACAAGGTACAATCATAGTCGGTTGGCTAAAAGCATCTCCAAAGATTCCCAAGGGACTTTTTAGCCTCTTAGAAAACAAACCTCCTAATATCTCTTAATTTGTTGAAGGGGGTGGATTTTCCGGCCTCTTGGTGATGGTCTAAGTGATTTAGCTAAATGAAATGTAGACATTAAAAGAATGTCTAAATCATCTAAATCATTTGCTTTAAAACTAACAGGTATAAGTAGTAAAATAGTTGGTAAAAAAATAGTTGGTAAAACATATGAATGAACTCGATAGATGAGGAATTTTGATGATGGAATTGCCCAATCTTAATGCATATAATAGCTACAGCTCTAGATATGATTGCGTGAAAAACACTTATATATTTTTAGCATTTGTAATGTAATCAAAATTATGGATTCTAATTTCTCTATTATTTATCGATGATCATCATAGAGTAAGTTTAAAGAATAATTAAACACATTCAGTAAAACGTTACATAATAAAATATTGAGACTCGCATGGATGAGCATCTCAATGCAGATTTGATGCATCTATACAAGGACACGATTAATTATTCATATAAAAAATTACAAGCTGCAAGTCGCAATTTTTCTTGTTATTTTATTTATAATTATATTTCTAATCAGATTTCCCATGTTAACCTACGAGTATACTAATGATGGTTTAAGGACAATTATATTGTCAATTAATTGATTTCCCAAAGAAACAAGCTGCAGCTGCGTGACCAGGTGTGATACTTCGCTTGAGGGACGGAGGCAGCAGCTTCATTAACGTGAAAATAACACCTAGAGGTCCAAAAGTAGGTGAAATCTTCACAATTAATCTCACTTTAAATTGTATAAATTGCAACAAAAAAATTCCTCCTATTAGTAGCTATTTATTTTCTCATGGGGAGAGAGGGAATACACTACGGCGTGTTTGATTTGAGGCGGAAGTGGGGAAAAGTGAAAGTGAGAAAACTCATTTCTCACTTTCGATGTTTTGTTTGTAACAGGAAAAGGGAAATAGGAAAAACCCTCTTTTTCTTTGTTTTTTCCCTCTTTTACACTACCATTTTCCTACTTGCAAAGTGTTACAGTTAATTTTCATGTAAATCTTACTTGTAATAAATTGTAACTCAAAACAGTTAATTTTAAGGTCATGTAAATCTTACTTGCAGTTTAATTATAGTAAAAAAAAAACTTCATAATTAATATTATTTTAATATTATTTTGCAGTCAACTTTGTGAAACTTTTTCACTTCCATTTCTACATTATTGACCAAAATATCGGAAAACATGATATACTTTTGCAGTTACACTTTCACATTAAAATCAAACACCGAAAAACTTACTTGCACAAATTCCAATTTCCTAAATTTTTTTTCACATTTTCCTCTCTATTTTTCACTTGCACATTTTTCTCCCACTTCCAACAAGCCAAACATGCCTAGCATTGCCACCATTCTTTTCATGAGAGTGTATTGATCTTTCTTCCTCTCATTTATCCTGGAAGGAGTATCAAATGTGTGAGAGAGGGTTATTAAGTATGTTTAGTGTTTAGATTGGGTCTTGAAATTTGGGGGTGGGTATCGGTTCGGTTTGGTTCAGTTCGGTTGGGATCAATTTTTGTTAATTTTTTCAAAACCAAACGGAACTGATTAGACTTAAGAACCGAACCGAACCGAACCGAACCGACTCAGCTCGGTTAGATTTTTCGATTTTTTTCGACTAGGCCCGTATATTTCCATCATTACATATATAATTCATTCACATCCTAAGCTGTAGCTCAACTGAGCCCACGCCATGTCCAAACGCCATGCAGGCACTCTCTCAACTCCCTATTAAATTCATTTGTCCATGGATTTTTTTTTCTAGCATGCATGAATGTCAATGGACAAGTCAAACTTCAAATCAATTGATTAATTATTTTTAATTTATCAATTATTTGGACACACACGCGTGTGTGCGAGCATTTAGGTGAACAAGATTGTGGCGAGTTTGGCAAACTTACAATTCTCGTCATTTTTTTAGACAGCTTTCTGCAATTATAAAAGACAAGGGCTAAAGACCTAACAATGGCTTCACTAAATTCTTTTAAGGAGTTTGTTGGATATCAATTCTATCGAGAGCCAATTGTATACACATTTAACAGATCTGTAACTGATTGATAATGATATTCAAACTTCAAAGCCCTAATCAAATGATTCAATATTGCAGTTTGGTGAACTTAACCAGCTAAACTCAAAACTTATTTTAAGTGAGATGAGGTCTAGTCTTCAGGGATTGATACATTATCGATCTTGTATAAGTAATATGATCTTGGTATTTTTATTATGAAGTACATAATTCAGTGGACTGAAGTTGGGTTGGGTGATATATAGGGTGAGAAATTCGTTTGGTTCGGTTGGGTTCGGGTTTCAGAACCTAAAACCGAAACCCGACCGAACTAAAGTGATTCGGTTCGATTCGAGTTTCAAATTTCGATGGGTTATTTCGATTATAACCGAACTTTGCTCAGCCTTCCTTGAAATAAGGTGAAGATAAGAAGAAAGGGAAGGGAAGAACTTAGAGCTTTTAAAGATCTCGCGAGCTTTCTAATGAATTTAATGCAAAGAAGTGATTTCTTCTCAAATTTTAGGATTTAGAAGTGAAAGATGTGGGTATCAAAATTTATAAATTGGTAATGGGGTTCAAGCTAAAACGAAGTTAAATATGTTCTCATCATTATATGGGTTTACATAATGTGATTACGATGAAATGTTCTTTGGTTGAGGGTTCATTAGCCTCATCTTTTTTGTTCAAAAAAAATAAAGGTGAAATCATGAAATTCACAATGAGCATCAAGACTATTTTAGGTGAGTTTTAACTAGAAAATTGAAGAAGATGGATAATTTTCATATGAGAAGATGAAAAGAAAAACAATTTTGCCATACTTCACTTCTTTGCGATTGTTCTGACCCAGATTAGAAGATGTTCTTAATGTATTAGCACATATTATGATTATGGGATTTGAGATAGAATTAACTATGAAATGAAATTATGAACACTTCAAAGGTGAATATGTTAAATGTTGACAATAAATTTATTTGTTTTGAATATATTTCTTACTACGATCTTGAACACAAGGCCTCTCGTAAAATGTGTTCCAAGTAGGAAAGATGCATGAGAATTTGTCCGAGATACCAAATCCAACGAATTTCCCCAGCTTTTGCCATCTCACAAGGCTGATTGAGTTCCCTTGAAACACGCATGTTATTTCAAAACCTCAACCTGCACAAAGTAATGGCCTCATCTGTCCCATAAACACACGCAGACACACACTGACATAAACCCCTCACCTACTGAAAGCAGACGAGTCCCAGCGCCACTCTCATCCACATTCCACCGTGCACCAAGCGGCCGCGTCAGCTGGCGCCATCGCAGCGAGAGAGGACCTCTCGCCCTCGCCAGCCACGAGCGCTAGCGTCGGCCTCGGCACAGATGGCTACAAGTCACAAACACAACGTCCACACACGTCCATCTCTATTTCCTCTTGTGGAAACGACCTCGCCTTCAAGGGAACCCCCGCGGTCCAAGCGTTTTGAGGCGGGCGCTTCCATTAGTAGCAATGCAATTTCTACATCAATGGCTGGGCCTGGGCCCTCCCTCAGTTTGACTCAGACTCAAACCTAGCTCTAGCACGTGGATGTGGTGGTAAGAACACGTTATTCTCTACGTAACCTAAAAAATCCATGGATCTCTCGTGTCTGAGGATTGAATTGATCGTCGTCTTGCTTCTTAGTTTGCTCGAAAGAATCTGTACCTGTTGATGGGAGTCCAAATCAGGAAGACACCCGAGCACATCTGTTTGGGTCCATTCCTTAAGACGGAGAAGAAAGAAACCTACCAAGGTTCGTCCTGTCGTGTTGTCTCGTGATTCTTTACAAATTTGTTAGTGAGAGACTACGTATTTTGATCAGCGTAGAGTGAAAGAGTGTTATTTTGGATCGAACAGTTTTTTGTTCAGGTGGGTGATTGATTTGATTAGGGTCTAGAGTTTGTTAAATCATGCTTGAGTTGATTATGATTGATGATGTAGTTAGCGTTATGTCACACTTCATTTTTGTGCTTGTTTGGTTAACGGTGGAAGTGAGGAAGTAAGGAAGTGAGGAAGTGATAATAGTTCCCTTTGGAACTTAAGAATTGGTTAGTAAGTTTTCCGGTGTTTGGATGTTATTGGGAAGTATAGTTTGAAAAATGATATGTCTTTTCCGGTGTTTGGATGGTAATATGGAAGTGGAAGTGAAAAAGTTAACCACAAAGTTGACCGCAAAATAATATTAAAATAAAAATTAATTAAGAAAAATAAAAAATGGACTGTAATTAGAATGCAAGTGAAATTTACATAATCAAAAAATTAACTGTTTTGCGCTACAACTTATTACAAATGAGATTTATATGACCACAAAATTAACTGTAGCACTCTGGAAGTGAGGAAATGGTTGTGTAAAAGAGAGAATAGAAAAAGAAAAGGGGTTTTCTTATTTTCCTTTTCCGGTGTTTGGTGATCAATTATACTTCCCCATTTCCTTACTTCCGCCCATTTCCTTCAAATCAAACACTTATTTTGGCCAAGATGTATAACATTTTGGTTGTCAGAACATGGTACACGATTTATCTAGTACGAAAAAACAAACATTTGATAATTAAAAGTGAATAGAGTTGGGCACACAACATTTTCGTGAATGAAATATAATACCTCTGTGTCATAGTGATAAAGCCTTCGATAATTATGTCCATCTAGACTGTGGACCTCAAACTGCTTTTAGCTTTGAGGTTTGGACTTGAAGTTCTAGTTGGAGACTAAAAACTCTCGGATTGTGATTGAACAAACTGATAAAACTAACATGTTTTAAAGTGTTGGAAACTATTCCAAAGAAACTTCATCTAAAATTCTTGAAACTTGTCTACATTCTTCTTCTCTGTGCTACAAAACCTAGCTAGTGTTACAGGATAAAATTAAAAACAATTGAATATAGTTTGTTTGATACACTACAATCCATTAGAGGGCAAAAAAAAAAAAATAAATCATACATATGGGCCACACAGGACACAAAATTGTGCATTGAGAGTTTCACTCTACACTACGTCATCCTTAATTTAAGGACAATCAATCATAGGTCTTGGATCATCATTATTAATGACAACAATAGCCATCTAATATCAGGACAAACAATAAGGTTGCCACCTAGGCCAAAACCTATGGACGCCTTTGTCAACACGTAGCTGTTTCATTTTTCCACACTAATGGAAGTATGTGCCTCAAAATCAAAGTTGCTCGGGTGGTCCGCATCCGCGGCTATGATCCCCTTGGGGTGGCAAAAGCAGCAATTGACCTTTCCTTTCTAAGAAGTAGAGAGAGAATATCTTGCTCGTATAATTTTAAAATAAAGTTATTTATGTAATTCTAAAAAAAAATTTAAAGCCAACTCTCTCTCGTTTAAAATCACTCAAATCAAAATATCTATTTTTATCTTTTATTATTTTTTAACTCTAGCTGACTAATTGATCTCTCTCTCTGTATATTTCATGCTATTCAGATAGAACTACTCTCTCTTTCTTTTTCTCATATGAAATCTACTAACTAAATATTTATCTCTATTCTTCTTGTATCAAAAAAAATTAATCTTTCTGTTAGACTCATCATTAGTGTTATTATCATTTTTCATTTACAAAATAATTTAAAGTATTAGCATGTTATTTATACTATTAAAAATATATATATAATATAAATAAGTTAATGTTATCTTTAAATAAAAAGTCATAAATTAGCATTAAAAATTTATAGACACCAATGATAGTATACTAGTATTTTAAAAAAAAACTATACGAAAATCATGACATCTTTTTTCCACGACTAACATAACATATTTTTGTAACTACTTAATGCATGGATAAAAAAATGGAATTACTTGATTTTTAATGATTAGTCTAATTAAATTATGTAGAGTCTCTTATCTGGGGTTGGAACACATTTTTCTCATATATGTGTGTGTGTGTGTGTGTGTGTGTGTGTGTGTGTGTGTGTAAGTTAGATATATATATGAGTTAGACAAAATAAACGTTTATTTTTGGGTCCAATTCTAAACAGTTCAAATCTAATGCTTCGGCATCCAAATACAAGATCCAATCTATTGAAGTGATCTACATTATTTGAAGTCTGTAAAATTGAAAAAACATGTCATTTGAATACCTTTTGTTTATCCATCAAGTGGGCACAAAATGAACGGTCAAAAATATCATTTTGCTTAGATCTACGTCTTTAGACATACAAATTCCCGATCCGATCATTTCATTGTGATCTAAATATTTAAAAACTCTCACAAACCAATTTTTGTTAGATTTCAAATACTATACACCATTAAACTAAACAACTAACTGCTTTTGGTCGTCCGTTTTGTGCTCACTTGATGGATAAGTAAAAAGTATTCAAATGATATGATTTTTATTTTTTAAAGACTTCAAATAATGTAGATCAGCTTCAACGGAGTGGATCTTGTATTTAGATATCGGAGCATGAAAAACAAATAGTTAATAGTTTGACCCAAAAATAAACGAAAATTTATAGTCTAAACCTACACACACACATATGAGCCGTAAGATTTTTTTTTGGGTGATTAAGATTAGTTTTTTGGTTAGTTAAGTTAGTTTTGGGGTTTTAGTTTTATTTTCTCAAATCTAATCTCGACCACCAAGAAACTAATCTCACGGTTCCAATGCTCCTTTCTCATCTTCTCATGTAAGATTTCTCACCGAATCATTACTGTATGTACACACACATACATATATATACATACTTGTGTCATTCGGAAGGATTCGAGGTTGAATCATTCCCACTCAAATACAACGCTACAACATCTGAATGTAAGCTCCACTGTATTAAAGTGATCTATATTATTTCAAGTAACTTAAAATTAAAAATCATGTATTTTAAATACTTTTGCCTACCTAGGCGCAAAATACACAGCCTCATTGATCTCTTTTCAATATATATAATGTATAATGGAAAATGTATACAAGAATCACTAGAAATTTTCTGAATATGAAATTAGAAAGAGAGTTTTGGGATTTTAAAGAAAAAATATGCTCTCGCCAATCATCATCATTCAGCTTTCCTCACCACTCACCAGACGGGTCTCTTTGTCTTTAAACTAAATCGTTCACAACTCCTACTACAAGAGTCGGCAATTCTTTGAAGCTCATTAAATGCGCCAATAATCCAACTTTACAATTAACGTGTACAAACACGTGCTTCCTTCATTCCACCTTCAAATTCATCAGAGGTGACTTTTTCTTTTCTTTTCCTTTTTTTTTTTTTTTTTTTTTTTTTTTTGTGTGTATGTAGGGCCATCCTATAATTCACAACTAGAGCAACATGCTACGGTTAATTTCTAACTAATTAGAGCACCATGATGTATAACTTGAATGAGAATAGGCCTGTCGGTGACACATAAATTATCTTCAAGATGCTAATGTAATAATCAAGAAGAGCATATGGGCGCAGCATTGAACATTTTTTTTATCCAAAAGATAGCCAACTTGCTATCCTGGCAATTTGACCTTTATGGAGCCCAATTACAATGACCTACACAAGGCATGCTTATAATTAAACAACAAAGAGAGGTACAAAAAAGCTTGGAAAACAATGATTAGGAATTAATTGTGCATCTTTAGAAAAAGAGCAAATGTTCTCAAGGCAAGTTTAAGCACAATGTTTGACCCTTTGTTTCTCATGTAGTAGACATACTTGTGAAGGCAAGTAAACAAGCAATGTTTCACTTGAGTGCCTAAGGGGAGACATTATAGGTCTTTTATATGGACCACACAAAAATATACACATGCTGGTTTTTATGGTATTTTTGTTAATTAATCAACATTTGATGGAAAAAAGGATCCTTGGTTTTTGTTTATGCTAATGTCTCTGTCATTAGGGTGTAGTCTAGCTCTTCCTTTCTCTCTTGTGAGGTAAGCTAGAATTGAATTCCACCAAGTATTTTATTTTATTATGAAGATGTGCATCAAATATTGGACTCTTGCTAGCTTTGAGCTAGCTATGATGATGTAGACCCCAGTGAGAAAACAAGCAGTGTGAGGAGTGATGGGCAAAGAGAAAAAGAGGGCCCTCAAAGGTCTTGGAAATCTTTGACTCTTTAGTGGAGCCATAATAATACAGCTACACTCTTTATATTCCTCTCTAATTATTCTTTTTTTCATTTTTTTTAATTTGTATTTTTTAGGTTGTATGTGAGAGATCTGCTGAAATAAGTGGAATCCATACTAACCCAAAAATAGGGGTCCTTTGGTGCTTGGTCCACCTGGGCATGGGTTTGAAAATTTTGCTCAAAATAATAGATCTCAGATTTGAAGATGATGAAATGAGTCAAAGGTCCAGTATCATTTTGCTCACCGCCTTTGGCGGTCACCGTGGTCACCACCCCATCTGAGCCATTCAGTCGGCTAGGGTTGGTGGGTCCCATCAACCCTAGCCGACTGAATGGCTCAGATGGGGTGGTGACCACGGTGACGTAAAAAACGCGGCGCGCAAAATTTTTTCCAAAAGGCCCTATTGCTTTCAGAACTCTCTCTCTCTCTCATACACAGGCCCAATTTCTTCTTCCTAGGTTGTGAGCACTAGGATATTAGAACGCAGGGATACACTAATAGTACGCTCAGTATCTAGGATGGGAAGTGGGCCGAGCCCAACTCAACCCCTACTCAGTCTGGCCTGGTTAAAGTTGGGCTTCGGCCGAGCATTTCCAACATAAAGCGGGCTTGGTCTAATGTTTTCGGCCTGATTTTCATTTTGGTTGGGTTTGAGCTCAAAGTATGCAGCCAGTGACCCCAGTGATACGTGGGTTTATAAATTTTAATCATAGTTTTTGAGCAATTTGTTTAAAAAGTAGAATATATCACCTTCTTGTCTTTGTTAGATTATTGCGCTATTGACATAATATTAGAATAAGTTTCGTAAGATTGTGAATATTATGCGATAATATTATTGAAAATTATAATCTCTCTTTTCATTGTTATAAGAATGAAAGAAAATATTTTACTGTTGGTGAAATAGTAAATGGGTTTAATCCATTAACATAATTGATAATTTATTTATATTTTCACTCATTTGTTTATTTATTATTTATTTCATTAATTCAGAAAAAAAGTATATATTTTACTTCAATTTATTTGCTTGTTATGTGAATATGTGGGTCTGCTGTGGCCCGACTCAACCCGTTTAGCCTACAAATAAGCTCGGGTTTAGAAATCTAAGCCAGTTATGTACATAGGTTAAGATTGGCTCAAGAAAATTAAACTAACTCAGACCCAGTCTTGTATGTCTCCGGCCCAAGCCCAACCCATTCTTAACCCTTTTAATGACAGTCTAATGGTTGGACTTCATGTCAAATCAGCCCTAATTCCATAGGACTAATTGTATATTACATCGCTTTGTGTGAATCACAAGGTGAAACCCCTTACGTTGACCCTTTTTTTTTTCACCTCTTCACTATAACGACTTCGCTAGACAACTCTTGACTTCATTTGTCTGCTCGGGGAAGAAACTGATCCTGGATCCAGGGGCGGAGCCACATACATTTCAGTATAGGTGGACGCCAATACTGGATTTTGTAAAATAATGAAATAGTATATACAATTTTGTAACTTTTTTATATGTAAACTTTTCTTTTTAGATTAGTTTTACTAGCATAAAGAAACTTTTGAGCTCTAACTCACTAATTTGTAAATCTAAATTATTGGAAGTCATAAGTTAGCCTTGATAGGTGCAACATTATTTTTTTACGTTTTTTCTCTCTTGTCATATTACATTTACGCCCACATATTACATTTACGTCCACACTGAAATTCTTATTACATTTACGCCCATACTGTAAAAAATTCCTGTATCCGCCGCTACTCGGATCTTCCTACCTCTTATAAGGGTTGGGAGAGTATGTTCTTTTTGTATAGTGTTCTGAGACCCCTCCTTTTGCCACCACTTGGCTAACAGTTCGTGTTGAGACTCGCCTAAGCTCCAAGCCTTAAAGTAATAGTTGTGCGAGATTGATGAGGGAGGGCAAAGTCAGAAGTACTTGGTGATGGAGCCTGCCTTGATTGCTGGCAAAGTCAGCTAGACCACCCGTGATTGTAAGTTTCATAGGCTTCTGCTGATTTTCTCCCTTCTCTTACTCAATCTTTGTTGCTGCGGGAAGCCCTCGGATCTTATCAAGCTCTACATTCAAGGGTGAGAAACACTAAGACTCGTGCAGTCGAGGATGCGACACAGGAGATTTTAGTGTGTCAGAGTGAGCTTACCACGGCGATGCTGCTTCGTGCAGGTTCGACCTGAATGGGCCTACACTTGCCTTCTTTAGCCGGCGCTTCTACCCTGAGGGAGTAAGAGGTTACTACTCCCAAAGTGTCTGGGGTCTCCTAATCTAAGAAGAACAAGAAAAGGTCGGGCGCTACCTCTAGCTCGGGGCTTACATAGGGGTCCCCTCGGCTCCTCTCAAGGAGGCCCTAGAGAGCTTCTTGTTACTCCGGGGGAGAGTCAATTTGGAAATTGACCTGGTTTCTTCCAGCCAGCAAGTCACTTTTCCCACCCGCGTATGCGAGGACCACAGTGGAGGCGGGGCCCTTAAAACATCTCTCCTGAGCCAGCGCAGCAAGGGAGGAAAGAGTATCACGGCCACGATCGACCTTCTCCAAGTTGGATGACATACTTCTCCCTTCTTCTGTTCAGTCACCTTCCACTCGGGTGCTCAAGGAGTACCGATGACGCCCGAATGTTCACATCGACATTCATACTTCAGCAATCAGATATGCTAAGACGGCTAACAGGGTAGTTGAGGCCGTCGTACTCCCCAAGGACGCAGCTGCTTTGGCCAAGTATCCTTTAGACATGTTTGCTGGCATGAGACTCTGTGAAGCCATAGGGTACCTCTCCATTATTTTTCATTATGTTATTCTCTTTTTTCTTGCTCGAAGTTGACACGTTTTAATTTTTTGGGTCTTCAACATGAATGTTGAGGTTTCTCGATGGGTAAAGGCAACCATCAGGACAGAGAAGGAAGTGTTCAAGAAGCGAGATGCTGCTTTTCAAAAAGTAAGCGATTTGTTTTAGATGGTCCAATAACAACATGCTGAAAATAGAGGAGCTGAGGAAAAATTGAAAGGAAAGGAAAGGCTGATCTCAAAGCTGAGCAAGAAGCTCGGGCAAAGGTCGAGCAAGATCATGCAGTTAAGCGGGAAGCTCGAGTGAAGGTCATGCAAGATCGTGCCATTCTGGAGAAGAACCTCACCTCTGAGAGGGACGCCCAAGCTAAGAAAGTGCAAGGATTTAGACTCTAGGTCTAGCAACTAGAAGACATTGATGTGGCAGTTGTCAAGCTATAGAGTTGTCACGAGCACTTCCAGAAGTGGGTGGGTACTCCCGACTATTATGTTTAGTTCTCAGGCCCTTTCTTACCAGATTATAGCACTGTAACCACAGACTTTGTCCCTTGTACCATACTCACAGTCTTAATTGAACGTTGTCACCATTGAAAACGAGGAGAAAAGTATGTCTCATTCTCAGGAGCCACACGCATAGGTCCTTAACGAGGAACAAGGGGCCAACTCTAAAGGGGGTGCTTCCACTAAAGGAGTCAACAACAGAGGCGTCACTGGTTTTGACAGTCCTTAAGCTTTCTTCTGAGTTGGTCTTGTTTTGAGTTTTTGTTAGGTGTCCTTAAAGTGTCAACCCCTTTTGCTTTTATTTTTGGTCGGCCCCCCAAAATCTCCTAATTTTAATGGAAAACATTCAACTGTAGCATTTCTTTTCCATAAATTGTACTTGTGCTAGGTATTCTGCTCCAGCCAGGAGCTTGGCTAAAGTGCGACATGTCTTCTATTAGCAGGTCGGTCAAGTTGCTCGCTACAAAGAAGGAAAATATAGCCTGTGCCAATCGGTTATATGTCAGTTGGGCTACAAATCTGGTGTGGTCTTAGATGTTAACTTAGTAAAATATAGCCTATTCCTAGTCAATCTCTTTTTCCACGCACTTTATGCCTCCATTATGATATATATTGTAACGCCCTGATCCCGCGGGTATGGGAACGCTATGGCGACGTACATACGTAGGGTAAAAATACTCTCACATACGTACGCTAAGCCTCAGTACAGGAAATAGCTTCCATATACACAAGAGTTTCAGCATTAAATACATACAAGAATACCTGTAAAAAGAAGTCAGTGATCATGATAAATATGAATAACATGAATAGATAAGAAAATGAAAACAAATAATAAAGATATTGATGATTAGGAAAGAGTGGTAGTATCGAGATCATATCACGGAAAATCTCAGGTGCTACGAAATCCCGAATCTCCAACCTGGGCACGCAAATGCAGGGTCATCAGAAAGCGACCTAGTGAGTGATAAATGAAGGAAGCAGTAATATGTACTATAGTAATACAGGCACGAAGTAAGCATTAATATGTACTATAGTAATACAGGCACGATAATAATCTATAATACGTGTTTATGTATTAGTGATACCATATAATAGGAATTTAAGGAACAGTAGAAATATAAAAATGTTGTATTTTAATACCATCATTACCTAGCATGTTATCATCGGTCATGTCGACAGTGGTATCCAGTTTTATATAATAAATAATGTTGTATAGTAGTGACGTCATAGAAATGAACATGTAGATGGCAATAGGCAACATAACCATACTATTGTGTTGTGCATATACAGTAATGATGTCTGCAAGGTATACATAAAGTAGAATATATGCAATGCAGAGTATATGTGTTCATGAATAGTGTGTTACCACATGGAGTGTAACAAATATAAGAAAGTGTAACAAGGTATACAGGTGACATGATTGTAGATAACATATCAGGAATAGTAACAAAATATAAAGGGACAATAATATACATGTGTCGAGCATATCATGTGATTTATACAATAATAACAATCAGTACCGCCTGGTATTTTAATCAATCTCCTCCAGTGTCCCATTCCATTGGCAGTTCATACCGGAGCCGCACTCTGGACGAACCCATCCAAACATGGCATATGGGTACCATGATCTGAACGAGAGAGTGACCAAACAAGTGTTCGCGATGTCATTATTGTTTATACCATGTTATTATGTTAATTGGAAACCCAATGGTCAAGGAGCTCTTATCGGGTAGGTGTATCCCGTGCATACCCGGGATCACAGCCTTAAATAGACCCCTGGCTGCTGATACCAGGACCCTCCACTAAGAGGGGAGTAGGAAACGAGAAACGGGAGCTCATGGAGTTATATACAATCGGTAGCCAGCAAACCATCCCCTGCAGTGAGACTAACAATGTGGATCCAATACGTCCACCCGATAAGATCTAATCAAATGTCAAGTCTCCCCCATCCCCCAAGTTATCTTTATTATAAAAGTAGACATAGTAGCAAGAACAAGTACAGTGCATGATACAAGTAACATGATAACAGGACCTCAGCTCTGTTGATAGTATGAAACAAGATAACAAAAAATGGGAAACAATAGATGTGGGATTTTAGAGGTGGTCCCTGTGGCTTGGATCCATGTGGCACTTAGTTTCACACATCGCACATCAACAGCTCACATGTCCAATAACATGAATCTCAATATCAGTAATAGAAAATATTCATGTAACGGGAATACATGACCACTCATGTAACAATAATCCATGTGACATGAACACTAGTCAATGTAACGGGAATACAAAGACAATCATCACATACAGACAGGTGAGTCTATGCAATAGTGAGATATGATTATAATAACAATATCGGTGCAATACATGATCTGTGTCATATGTCCTCAAGTACATGCAACAACAGTGTCCAGTGTATCGGTGGGTCGGCAATGGTGACAGTGTAATAGTGACAATGTCTAGTATAATGAAGTACGCGTGTATCAGTGTACCTGTAGCAGCATTACGTAACCATAATACATGTCCATGAAGTGACAATATCCAGTGATGTGATAGATGTAACGAAAACATGTGGATAGATAGTAATTCTTAAAGTATTTATTAAAATGAATTCCTCTAATTAATCATCTATCACTTATATTTTATATTAAATCATGAAGCAGATGAAAGTATTATTTTATTATTTATGTTTACTAAAATATCATGCATATTCTTATTACAAGACATGACTTTTCTATAATTAAGTTATTAATTAACATTTATAGTGATTTACCCAAATTCACGATTTATTAACTAAAGCAATCACTCAATTTATTAAACATGAATAAATATAATTTATAAAATGAAAACACTCACAAACTGGCCATGGAAAGATAGCTCTCTTTTCCATGATCACAATGATTTTAGGATCGTCTAAATCAGCCTCCGGAGGATCCAGTTATCACTCGAACACTAAAAATAATAAAAATAGGTTAAATGCGTAATAAATAGGACAAAAATATAATATTGTAAAGTATCAGGGGTTTTTATGAACTTTTACCTTATATGGTTTGGATGCGGGTTGGTGGTGTGCTACTGATAACCCTGCGGGTACGGAGACGTTCCTGTGACGTATATACGCAGGTCGGAATTACCCTCACGTTTATACGCTAAGCATCAGTATAGCTAAGAATCAGAGTACGGAAGCACGTGGTGATTATACATTCCAATACATGAGTACAATTGTAAAGTTATCACCAGATGTGACAAATATTACAAGAATATTACATCATCGATAGGCGCAAATGCGAGAATACAAAGGGTATACAAGTATGAACAGTATAAAGGGGTGCTCATGAGTTTACAGAAGGAAAACTCGAGAGACGCATAAGAGGTCTGAAAGGATAAGGCTTTGGATGGTCTCTGGGATCCACGCTTCAGCTTCGCCACTCTGATCAGCAACTGGGAGAATCCACACGCTCAAAACTCCATGACCTGAACATGAGGATCCAGGGAGTCAGACAAAACTCCCCAGCGTGTGGTGATGCGAATGCCAAGTGGCGAGCATAGATAAGCACGCATGAATAGAAAAATCTGAATCATAAACATGCATTGAAAACTGTGTCGTGAGCACAAGCATGCAGGAGCAAGTAGATATACAGTAATTGATATCAAGTAGGGAATACTCATGGTATGATAAGATAAGAGCAAGAGACTAAAAGAGTAGAACACAAGTGGTAAAGCAGGATGTAAGCAGTTATAATATAATAATGGTCATAAACCGAAAATTCGATGTGAAACCCGATGAAAGCATACTCAGCAAAGCATACAACGGATACACAGATGGCATCTTTTATTATTATTATTATTACTCGTCTTACCCAGAGGTCTAGATATGTGATCTAGCGTCCCAGCGCACATATATCCACATCTGAGTAAAGCAAGCTTATTATTGAAAATCAATGGGAGTATCAACGAACAATGTTTACAGTGGGTCCCGTACATGCCCAGGACCACGGTCCAAGACGTTCCATCGCTGGTGTATGAACCGGCCGCAAGGCCTACAGGACGGACTTATAGAATGCCATTATTAAGATGGTACCGGAAGGAGGGAGCCAGCACTCCCCTCGATCGCCTGGAGGCCCACAGGTCAGACCGAAGATTAGTTTTAGTTGCACAACATACCTAGGGTCACTGTAAACACGAACATATATTGATAGCCGTAAGTTTCCCCCGACCCGATGCAAGTTGATCCTTTTTATGATATGTAATTATCGATTTACGGGAATAGCAGGTGTAAGACATGATCAGGAATTCAGGAGTACATGAGTACTGTAGATTCAGGTCACTGTGTATATATAATACAGGATAATAAGTACATGATTCAAGTCACTGTATGTAATACAGGATAACAAGTATAGTATTCCCGTAAATGTGATAACAAGTATTAATATGTCAGGAGGCAGGTGATAAGTCATGTCGTGTCAAGTAGTAGTATGTCAAGTGTCAGGTGATAACATGACATGAGGGTAACATCGGGTAGGTGACAAGAGACAGCATAGTATATGCAAGCACAGCAAGCAAAAGCATGTCAAGCGATACAAGAAAACCGTACTGATACAAAGGATCGGTACAAATACCAGAAAATCATGCATTTTCAGGAAAAACAGTATAAGTAAGTTTTTAAACTCTTCACAACCATTAATAGAAGAATCGATAAACTGGCAAGCAAGTAATTCAGTAAGCAAGCGAACATCCAAACGGAGCTAAGCGAGGCTGGAGCGAAACTAATGTACAAACTAAATGCTATCACGCTCGGTGCGGTTATCGCTCGCAGCGTAGCTAGACACATGTGTCGCAGTAAGCGTATGAACGCCATACTACCGCTCACGGGGTTACTACGCTAGAACAGAGTAAGCAGTTAAGTGTTAACGCTAGATCAGCCTACCAGGCGTAGACAGAGAAAGTCCAGAGGACTTTAAAACGTCAGAGGTTGAACCTGGAGGTTAGGCCCGAAGGCAAGGGTACCTGCAAAAGGTTTTAGTTCCAGATGCAAACACATAAGACAATACAAGTCGACCCGATGAAGCGGGGAAGTCCAAAAGGAAAGCGAGAACACTCGTCTTAATCTGTGAAATCCCTGATCTCGGGAATCCAGGTAATAAATGGGTAATGCGTTAAAGAGAAAGTGATAGAGAAAGGAGGAAATCAAGAGAGAAAGAGAATGAGAGAGAGAGGAGAGAGAAAGAGAGAGATAGAGAGAGAAGTCTATGGAGAGAATACAGAGGGAGAGAAAATACAGGGAGAGAGAGTGTAAAGGGAGATGTAGTGTTGAGAGTGATACGCGGGGGTCGCAGATGTGGGGATCGCGTCGCGTAGATACTACAAACGCGAGGTTCGAGACCCGTGTTTAAGCCATACTATGAGAAGAAAGCGGACGCGGACGTCAGTTCCGCGTCGCGTTAACACGAGAAAAACGCAGACGCGGGCATGAGCTCCGCGTCGCGTTGACAAAAGAGCGCAAAGGTCACGTTAAGGAACTACTTGGACACGGAGGTGAGCTCCACGTCTAGCAATTGAACTCATGAGAGAGACAGGGAGATAAGGGAGTGAGAGAGATAATAGAGAGAGAGAGAGAGACAAAGTGGTCGAAGGAGAGAAAGGGGGACGCAGGGTTGGGGAGATGCAAGGTTGACAGGGAGAGAGACGTAGGGGGTAAAACCAGAGGAGAAAGAAAAGAAAAAGAAGGAAAAAGAAAGAAGGAAAGGAAGAAAGAAAGAGAAGAAAGAAGGAATGAAAGAAAAGAGAAGGAAGGAAAAAAAAGAAAGAAGAAGGGAAGGGGGATGGCCAGCCATGGCTTGGCCGGCGGTCGCCGGCGGCGGCCAAAGGCCGGAGATGGCCGGCGGTAGCCCATGGGGGCAGCCCTAACTCAAAACTAAGGGTGGTGCAAGTCTAGCTCATTGGGATTTTTGGAGTTTTTGAAATGATGTTTCGGAAAACAAAGCTATAGTTCGTTGGAAAGAGTATCCCAAGGAGAAGAAGATGGTATGGTTGTCAGTGGCCAAGGTGGTGTATGTGGTGGTGGAGATGGTGGAGAAGGTGGTGGTGGTGGAAGTGGGTTGTTTGATGAAGAAAGAAAGAAGAAGAAGATGGTGGTGAAGTTGGTGTTATGGTGGTTGGAATGGACGAGGAGATGGAGGAGAGAATGGTGGTGGAAATGGTGGTGGAGAGAAGTGGAGAGGGTGGCCGGTCAAGGGTAGCACGGTGGCTAGTTTTGGGCTGCTGCTGGTTTTCATTGGCTGCTGGAAATGAAGGAGGAAGAAAGTAAAATGAAAGAGAGAGAAGGAAAAAGGGGGTGTATATATATAGGGAGAGTTGATTATTACAATATTGCCATTACAACCACCAAATGAGACTTGCGTCTCATTAAAATGATGGCCGCGTCTGGGCAAAAGAGAACTAAACGCGGAGATGAGATCCGCATCTAGTAGAAAACGCGAGAGTCGCGTTTGGAAAAGACAAAAAGGCACGGTGACAAGATTCAGATTTGATTTTGCAGGACATAAGCATTAAATGCAGAATGGGAGAATCTCTGCATCAAAAATCGAATTCCGGTTTGGTGAGCTCGCGTCTAGTAAGGAGAGAGAAAATAAAAAAAAGAAAAGTAAAATATCTGGATAAAATTTCGGTATCTGGGAAAACACCGAAAATTCTGGAAAAGCCCGAAAAATAAAGTGACTCAGAAAGCTTTCTAAAAATTCTCAAAAATAACAAATATTATTTTAAGATATTTGAAGAAATCATTTTTCAGAGGTTCAATCCCGTTTTCAAAAATCCTAAAGTCAACTGTCGATACCGGTCTACATCGGGTTGGCCGGATTTTGATAAATTCTGAAAAATCTCAAAAAATACATTAAAAAAGAAAATACAATTCTAAGAAATAATATGAAAGTAGAATCAAGAAATTCACTTCCGTTTGTAAACTAAAAATCCTGAAATCCACCAGCGATACTGGCTGACACAAACCCGGAGGAATTTTGATAAATTTCAAAAATTCTCACAAAAAGTATTTAGATAAAAAATGTGATTTTAAGAAATAATGTGAAAAGTCATTTCTAGAAATTCAACTCCGTTTGTAAATTAAAAAATCTGAGAATCGATCCGCGGCACTAGTCGACACTGGTTTCGAAGATTTCCAATTTAATTCAGGAAAATTTCAGAAAATCATAGAAAATCTAAAATATTGAAAAATGATATTTGAAAGTGAAATCGATCAAATCAGAATAACGAAAAGATCAAATCGAATAATACTCCAAGATTCGGTTTTCGGTTCAGACTAGGGCTGACTCCGAGTCCACGAATCCGAATCCAGGGGAAAATGATCATATAAATAATCCATAACACAAAACAAATACCGGAAGCAAATCAAAAAATATGAATACACAATTAAGTACGTATTCTGGGAGTGGGGTGTTACATTCCATCCACCCTATAAAAAATTGCGTCCTTTCAATTTCGATAGGGGAAGATGAACACAGAAAGGATAAGAACGAGGATTATGTCAATCAAAATGTGAATAACTGTGAGCCATTCTCCCAAATCGACTGAATGGTAAACTCAAGATTGAGATATTTCTGCACTTCTGCCGTATATATATCCTCTAACGGTGCCATAATAATACTGATATGATGTCTGCTTATAAAAGAACACTGCCAAAACTTCAAAAGACTAACCCATTTTGAATAATATGAAGTGAGCTAACTAGGTGAGATAATCAATAATACTTCAATCAAACTGCGAACTGAAGCTGATGAAATCCATAGAAATCCGTAGTGCTGAAATTCATAATATAATATAAAACCCTGCATGGCATGATGTTGTTCTTCTATAGTAGAATTACTAATGTGCTACATACATACTAATTCCCCGAGAATAGACCACAATACCCAAAATAAAGAAAATCCTGATAATACTGAGTATAAATCAAGAAGACCAATAATTAGGAATTTCTGCATACTGGGCGTTGCTAACACTGAAAGACGTAGCCAAGAATATAGAATAACAAGAAGAACTCTGAATACTGACTTCTAAATGATAACCCGACTGCAGATGAAACATGTAGAAGATATCTTGGCCCTGCAAGATTGATCGAATGGATCGTTCATAAGCATCATGGAGGTAGTTCAGATACAGCGATAAAACCTGTTCAGCGGATACATGAAAACACGCTAGGCGGAAGAAATCCGAGGAACGGGCTAGAATACTAAGCACTAAAGGGACTAGCCACGGACGAAGCCAAGCCTAAGTGAGGCCATCGTGTAACACAGCTCAAGTGTTAAGCATTAGGGTGTGTTGACTGAGTTTTCCTGCACACGAAAATAAACAATTTTAGATTTAAGAAATAATAGTGCGAGGTTCTCAATGCTAATCCGCGGTAGCAAGGCTATGCGGGTCGTGATCCTCAGGGAGGGACTAGCGATGGAAGCGTTTGTAAGTTTTACTCTAAAAATTATTTATTTTTATTATTAGAGTTGTATTTACAATGAAGTGGGAGAAAAGAATTTGAGATAGATGGAATAGAGATCTACACTAAAGAAAGAAAGAAAGAAAGATTACCTCTTCAGTCTGCTTACCGTTTGAACCGTTGCGATGATTTACCTTTTCTTAGAAGGCGTACAAGCATGGCGTATAGGATCGTCCGCCTTCTTAACTACGAAATAAAAGACAACTATGAAGACCTGTTCATCGCCATAGGCCATCAAGGTTCCTTCTTCGGTTAGGTATTCTCGAAGCAGTTGGATCTCATGGTGGGCAAGACATTAGAGAAAGAAACAATGTCATAAACAAAAATAGAAGAACAATGATAGAACAAAGATAGAGACATAATAAAACAAGAATAGAATAAAAAGAACAAAAACAAACCTCGATTTGATTATTAAACAATGGTGGAAAAATACAACTTACACCGACTGTCACCATCAGTACAAGTGGATCCCTTCCTCCATGAATACATCGTCTCCTCTCAGCTTTTACAAAAAGAAAATAAAATTTACAAAGGAGGAAAGAAAATCTAACCTAGAAGAAAGAAGAAAAACCTAAAAACCCTAGCTTTTGGCCCTCTGCTGGACGCTGGACGCTCTGTACGTTGCACTGCAAGGGGTATTTATAGGTGCAGAAGGAGTTAGAGTCCGAACACAAGTCGTACACAAAAGCAGGTATCCAGACTTAGCCAAATTGCCGTGGAATTGCGGCATTTGCCGTGGAATTGCGGCATTTTGGTGGCAGATTGCCACGCGCTTTGGCGCGTGGCTTCTCCTGGTCCGTCCATCTGGGCGTTTGCTTCTGAAAGTTTGATCCTGGCTCTTTATCGTGGGATTTGGATATAACTTGGGAATCAAGTTATCTAGATTTCAAATCTCCCAATATCTTTATCCACGAATTTCCTCATTTTTGCACTCTTATCTTTAGCTTTTATTCTCATCTGCAAGTGTTTAGGGTTAGATAGAAGTCTATCCTTCCCTCATCTTTGATATTTACAACTTTAGCCCTTGTGTATTTGCACTTTTGACATTTGATATTTGCACTTTTGCACTTGGGCTTTGAATGTGGGCTTTTGGGCTCTTTTTAGGCTTTAATTCTTCCTTTTTATTATTTCGAGGCCTGCACACAATAAATTACAAAATATTAATAAATGTGCAGAATTAAATGAATAAATATGAAAATGTGACGGTAAATATGATGATAAAAATGCACTTTTCACTACCAATCACACCCCCACACTTATCTTTTTGCTCGTCCTCGAGTAAAAATAAAGAAAAAGAAAAATTAATCTAACCTAACTCACTTTCGTAGGAATCACGGTTGCACTTAGCATGTGCAACAAGCCGTTAAACCTCTAGGTTACCCTAGAGAACGAGTGTTGTCTCGTGAGGGTTTTCAGCGGATTATACCCACAAAATCCATAAAAAGGAAAGTATTTGACTTACATTTGAAGAGACTAAGTAGTCTATAAGTTTTAGGATTATCATTTTTATTCATTCTTAAACTTAGTCTTAATAAAGTTAATTGTTATTCATTTTAGGTAAGGATTAAAATTGAATTTCTAATATAGTCTTTTTCGTTACCAAAGATCATATGCATCCTTATGAATTTATACTAGGAATTCCTTAACTTGGACTCTCATGCCTCTATATATAGCTTTTTTTTCCCTTTTTTTTTTAATATGTATAACGCATCTAATTTTCTTTCGTATAAGCATTAAGGCTTCTTGAGGCCCTCATACCTAACTAATTGACTATTAGATGTGTTAATACATATATAAGTAATTTTTCCTTAATTTTCTTAGGCTTTCTAATCCACCCATGTAACGAACTTAAAGTCGATGACTCCCAAACCGGTTGGCTTTAGGGCACCAGGTGAGAAAACACCCCGCGGACTCAAATTCGAGTGAATTAGGCCCAAAACTAAGGACTTTATTTTATTTACTCACCTTTAGGCATGAATACTTATGCTTCTTGAGGCACATGTATCAGCTTAATTGGTGATTTTTTTTTTATTTATATATATGAGGCACAAAGGTCTTCGTCTTAGAATCCTAGATATGCATTAGGTATGCACATTTCATTAAGGTAAAAATTAAGACTAACTATTATTCAATTTTTCCTCCTATACCTAAAAATTCAACAATTTATTTATTTTGACCAAGTTTTTAGAAATCCTAATCATGATTTTCCTAATCCTTAAAACTAACTTAGGTTTCTTTAAAAAAAATAAGTCAAAATACTGTCCTTTTTATAACATTTTTTTTAAATATTTTTTTTTATTAGCAAATTTTGTTAGTGTCTACTTATGTTAGTATGTTAGTAAAGCCCACCCCCACACTTATCTCATGCATTGTCCTCAATGTATGAATGAATGCATATATGTATGAAACAGAACAAGGGAAGGCGGAAGTTACCTTAGGGTGGTGGTTCCGGAGGTGGTCTAATTGGTCCACGAAATGCGGCCCAATCAAGATAACAGATAATTTGGTGGAACCCACCAAAAACTTTCCTTACATAACCCACTAAAATATATGTATAATCAATTTTTAGTATTTCCACCCCATCAAATTTCCAAATTTCATAATAAATTTCAGAGTTAATTGTCTCAACCTCCTTGTCCCAAAATGGAGTATGAAAAGATGGAATTATTGACTTGGACATTATAGGTACGGGAACGAATACCGACTCAAGGAAGATGCTCAAATCAAGTAAGGGCTCAGGAGTCGGGCTAGGTTCAAGAATTGAGTCCAAGTCAAGAAATTGAAACTCAAGTCCACAATCTTCTCCCACAATGGAATGTGACCTAATATGGGTGATATCTCTTTACTTCCAATATTAAGGAATTCTAGCTCATCGCCATACAATTCTTCAAAACTAAGGTCAACATCTTCCGTCAGAATTGTACAATCAGTTTCAGAAGTAAAGAGATTGTGAGAATCTAGATCGCATATCTCATTGGGTTCAATGTAAGAACTTGCCAATTTATCCATAGGATTTTCAAAATTGCACAATTGGTCAAGTTCAATATGATCATCTAAAATGGGTGATTCAATTTCATTATGAATTGGAATAGGATCCAATGTTGACTCAGGAAAAGTGAAATCAGGTGGAGACACTGGAATCATTATTGGATCAGGAAATAAAATTGAATCATCAAGTTGAAGATCATGATCATATTCATGTTCAAGTTCTAATTCATGAAAGGAAAAACTTGCCAAGTTATCAGATTTTGAAGTTTCGGCAAGTTCACATGATGGTACTGAATTAGAATCTTGTTGTCCAAAGCAACTTGGTTCGTCGGCTCTAAGCGAGTGGTCAGCGATATCAGAATTAGCCGGACGGTGAGAACGTAAGGATTGAACCATCAAATCTATGTCATGCTCACGAGCTAATCTAACCTGAGTCATGGCTTCAAGCCTCTTTTGTGATTGGGCTTGGAAAAAGGAAGTGTAATCGTGATGAAGTTGTGAGTCGGTGGACTCACGCATCATCATGTCTAAGATTGATGGTGGTTGTTGCTTGGACTCGTGCATACTTATCATTTCCCCGATAGATGGTAATCTATTCTGAATGGGGGGATCTAAATATGAATCATTGAAAGAATGTGGACTGGATGGATATGAAGGACAATTTGGTTGAGAATTAAACTCGGGGGAATCGAAACCCCATGAACTCTGTGAAGAGTTGAAATATTATGCAAATTATAGTTATAAGATGGGGGGTGTGGGTTATAGTCATTCGGATAAGACCATTCCGGCACACTAGGTTGATCAAAATTATGATATGCCGGGTTGGTAATATCCGAAAAAGAATTAGGTGTGTAATATGGATTAAAATTGGAAAATTATTATATGCCATATCACACAGACAAAGAAAAAGAAAAAAATTCTAACTTAAGTTAGGGTAGACCTATGACCTAGACGACTCCTAACTGGTTAGACTGTCCATAGGAGGTAGGGTGCAGACTTTGACCACAAGTTAATCAGCCAGGTCAGGGCAAGAGTGGTGGGAGGTTTTCCGTCAAAGACGTTCCTTAATTAAATAACCACCAATCTTCGGGCTTTCGGCCCTCAATCCCCTTCTAAACACTGATTGGCAAGAGTCAACTTCCAACACTGTTCCCTCTTAGGATAATCTCCTATTGAGTCCGAGATGTCCCTAGGGCCAACGTCTACTAATTTTTAAGTTAGGCTTGGGTTAGTGAGTGCTTTGGATATGATTTTTGGGCTAAGGAAGGGTGATGAAATCCCACCTTATCTTGTTAATGGGTTATGCCCTTAAGATGAATTAGTGCAAGTGTACAAGATAAATAGATAAGAATCACTCAAAGCGGAAAATCAACCAAGAGATGAGTCCTATTCTACATGCAATGCGTACGTACCTTGCCTCCCCAGCACTCTTCAACAGTAAAAATAAATAAATTGAAAAGACACGTGCCTAATATGCAAATGTCTAATCAATTTTTATTTTTAACAACAAATAATTTACTGTTGAATTAATTAGCAATTTACAGGTATATCACAGAACAAATCAGAACAGAGCAGAAAACAGTATTTTAAATTTGAAGCAATCTGCAAAAAAATTGCAGTTAGTAGTTCACTACTAAGGCCGCGTTTTCGCGGCTACGGCCGCGGATCCGCGGCACTACAGTAGACTCTGATGCTCTGCCTTCGAGGGCAGAGGCACAGAATAGCTGTATGTCCACTGCTGCTGCTATGTTTCTGTTTCCTGTTCTCCAAACCTGCAAACAGAAAAGAATAAAAGAATTATTTTTTTTTAGAGATAAAAACTTACCGTCCCTCCCCGGCAACGGCGCCAATTTGTTGACTGAGTTTTCCTGCACACGAAAATAAACAATTTTAGATTTAAGAAATAATAGTGCGAGGTTCTCAATGCTAATACGCGGTAGCAAGGCTATGTGGGTCGTGATCCTCAGGGAGGGACTAGCGATGGAAGCGTTTGTAAGTTTTACTCTAAAATTATTTATTTTTATTATTAGAGTTGTATTTACAATGAAGTGGGAGAAAAGAATTTGAGATAGATGGAATAGAGATCTACACTAAAGAAGAAAGAAAGAAGGATTACCTCTTCAGTCTGCTTACCGTTTGAACCGTTGCGATGATTTACCTTTTCTTAGAAGGCGTACAAGCGTGGCGTATAGGATCGTCCGCCTTCTTAACTACGAAATAAAACAGCTATGAAGACCTGTTCATCGCCATAGGCCATCAGGTTCCTTCTTCGGCTAGGTATTCTCGAAGCAGTTGGATCTCATGGTGGGCAAGACATTAGAGAAGAAACAATGTCATAAACAAAAATAGAAGAACGATGATAGAACAAAGATAGACACAATAAAAACAAGAATAAATAAAAGAACAAAACAAACCTCAATTTGATTATTAACAATGGTGGAAAAATACAACTTACACCGACTGTCACCATCAGTACAAGTGGATCCCTTCCTCCATGAATACATCATCTCCTCTCAGCTTTTACAAAAGAAAAATAAAATTTACAAAGGAGGAAAGAAATCTAACCTAGAAGAAAGAAGAAAAACCTAAAAACCCTAACTTTTGGCCCTCTGCTGGACGCTGGAACGCTCTGTACGTTGCACTGCAGGGGGTATTTATAGGTGTTGAAGATGTAGAGTCCTGGTACAACTCTCCCAAAAATCTTCTCCAGACTTGTGCCACTTATCCATAGAAGTTCAAATCAAATCTGTCCTGCAACTTATTATCATGTTGATCGCCGAAATTAGCTTATCTACGAACTGATTGGAAACTTTGATCACATAAGAGTTGTAGGTCTTCAAGTCTTCTTTCTGGAGCATTTTGAATCATAATTTTCATATCTGTAGCAAAAGTTATGATCTGAATACTAAACATGTACAGTCTGAATCCGAATTTATCTTTAAACTCTTCTCCTTTTATCTTTAGATTAGCTTTATCCTCTTCATCTTTTAGGACTTTATCTCCTGAATTTGAACTTGATAGGAGATGAAGATTAATCTTTTCCTCCTTTGTTTCAATTTAATCCAACTTTTAATAGGATTAGGGATAAAATGAAGCTTCTTGATCTTTATCTTCATCCTGCAAGCATTTAGGGTTGAATAGAAGTCTATCCTTCCCTCTTCTTTGTATTTGCACTCTGGCCCTTGTATATTTGCATTTTTGACAATTGATATTTGCACTTTTGTACTTGGGCTTTATATGTGGGCTTTTGGGCTCTTTTTAGGCTTTAATTCTTTCTTTTATTATTTCGAGGCCTGCACACAATAAATACAAAATATTAATAAATGTACAGAATTATATGAATAATATGAAATGTGATGGTAAATGTAATGATAAAAATGTACTTTTGACTACCAACAACCTACGCTGCGGGTCTCTCTTAGGTGTCGCCTCTTCATTAAATGAATGTGATGTTGAATGATGGTTGGACTTAATCGATTTATGTCGTCTCATAGTCCAAGCAATGGCTTCTCTATATTTTTTTAAAATTGACATAGATTTCTTCTTCCCCGTCAGTGAAATGGATCCATTATGATGGGCAAAGTCTCTTGTTCGCCTAGATAGACGTACTTGAGATGCTTAGGTAAAGCTTTCAATTCTAAGAAAAGGTGGGCTCAATGGAAGGGGGAGTCAAGTTTGTTGACTCCAAACTTGGTGAAACAGGGCTTGACACCCAATTCACAGTAGACTCGACAATCTTATCAAGGTCAAAATCCGTAGACTCCAATTCGAATTCACTCTCAGTTTCTAGTTTCAATTCTTCTCTATGTTCACTTGTGATGTTCTCAATGAGGTTGACTTCAAATGTTTGGTCATCTATATCTCGGGATTGTTTTTCCTAGTTGAAGACATTGACTTCTCTATCATGTCTCCAAAGGTTAACCTATGGATTCATTCCTACAATTGATTATTGCATTGGCAGTTGCAAAAAATAGATACCTTAAGATAACTGGAGTTTGCGACCTAGGGTTGGAAATAGGTTGCGTTTCGAGAACTACGAAATTAATGGGTAAGATAAACTCCCTGACCCAAATAAGGACATCATAATTTATCCCTTTGGAACTTTCACTGATTGGTTAGCTAGTTCGATAGTGCTCAGGTTGGACTAAGTTTACCCAGCCCGAATTGTTAATAAACTGAAAAGGGGAGCAAGTTGTTACTTGCTCCCAAGTCAAGTAGTGCACGACTAATTTCGGCTTGTCCTATTGTGCAAGCAATGTTAGGACAACCGGGATCCTTGTACTTGACAGGGATCAGACCCAACAGTAGCTCACTAATGTTAATGGCTAAGAAGACCTTTTTGGGTACGTCAGTCTTTCTCTCTTGGTGCACATGTCCTTAAGAATTTTAGCATATGACGGGACTTATTGAATCGCATCAAGAAGAGGCATGTTTATCTTAACTTGATTAAAAATATCAATTATCTTATCCATATGTGCATTTTGCTTGTTGTTCTTTACCCTATTAGGAATGGTACTATAGGCTTGTGCGCCTGTCTGGTTGACTTATCTTTTTCAGACTCGTCAGATTGGAAGGATTGGGACTAGATGAGGTGGATGCTTGTATGTGGTTGTGCTGAATGGGAATGGATGGGGTTGACATTTGATTATCAACTTTCTTTCTCAACCTCAATGTATGAACAACATTACATTGACTTAACGGTTGATCCTTAGCCAAATGGCTTGGTTGGAATTTTTAAGATTCGTTACTGGCTGACTGGGTAAGGTACCCTTTAGCCTCTCATTCTGTGATTTGACTAATTTGCTCATTTGACCTCTAGCCTCGTTATGGCTTGTGTATGCTGTTATGTATTATTTGTATGAGGGACTCTTGGTTCTTCATGTACATTTCCATGTTCTTCTCAAAATCAGTCATTCTCTTCTTAGGTTGAGGATTTTGGAAGGAAGATTGTGGAGCTTGGTTGGGAAAGTTTTGTTGATATTTGAAAAATTGGGTTGATGGTTGGAGGAATTGTGATAGTAATTTAAAACATTGGGTTGATGATTGGAATGTTGGAAGTGGTTTGGATGATTTGACCTTAAGTGATCATTGTTTTTTTGGTTACATGAGAAATTCAGGTGATTCTCCACCAGGATTGTACGTTGGTGCGTAAGGATTATTGGTGGGCTTTGAAAAGGCCGCATTCATCGGTTCAGAAAATTGTTGCTGAGCTTGAAACACTAACACTCCTCAAATACATGATTCATAGCTTGACAATAAGTACATTCGGAGTTGGAAATTGGTTTGAGCTGACATGGTTGACTGGACTTAGTTTCTTAGTTTCTTAGTTTCTAAAAATTTCAATCTTCTCATTAGGTTTGCTATTCTAGCCTCGGCAGGTATGGATGATTCAATTGAATGGAGACCTCCTTTTGAGAAATGGAGTTTGAATTCCTAGAGTTTTCATGAGTTGATTCCCATTGGATGATCTTTTCAGCTAGATTCTCATATAAATCTCATCCTTTATTTTCATCCTTTTGCAAGAATCCCCCTTGGCACACAGTTTCTAAGAGGGTCTTGGTTGAGTAGTCTAATCGTCATAGAGAACTTGGCATTGTCGCCATTTCTCTATTCCATGATGAGGACATTGGACAATGAAGTCTTTGAATCGTTCAAAGTACCTCCAAAATGGTTCATTAAGTTCTTACTTGAACTGCATGATGTTCTTCCTATTGAGAGCATCTTATGAATTGGATAAAATTTCTTCAAGAAAACCTAATGAAATCATCATCTCATAATGTGATAAACCAGTCGCTAAGCTGTAAGCCATTTCTTGGTTAAGTCCTTAAGAACAATGGGACAAATCTTTACCTAATAGCATTATCTGCAAGGTGTAAGATTTTCATCATTAAGTATACTTCCTCAAGTTCTCTTATGAAGAAATAAGCATATTCAAACTCTAAGCCATGAAACTTAGGGAGTGTGTTGATGAGCTGAGCTTAGATCAAAGTTATGTTTACCAACCGATGAAAGTTGGATGCAAGATGAAAGTGAGATTCTCATGGGGTAGAACCTATCCTGTAAGGATGTTGGTTGAGCAATAACCGGATCTGATTTTGGTTCAAACTTGGGTGTTGATATATTTCTAGTTAACCTAGATGAATTTGGTCTCTCGATCACACTTGCATACATAAACACTACCACAAACAAGTTTTACCATAGTCACGAGAAAAAGCACCAAGCCTAGTCTAAGGTAAACCTTAGACCTAGACAACTCCTAACTGGTTGATTGTCTACAAGAGGTATAATGCAGACTCTAACCACAAGCTAATCAGTCAGATCAGGGTAAGATTGGTGGGAGGTATCCGCGAAAAGCAACGGGCCTAATTAAGCCAAACCACCAGCCTTCATGATTTCGCCCCTCAATCCCAGTCCTTTGACACTGATTTGGCAGGAGTCAAATTCTAACACCTTCCCTCTTAGATAATCTCCTAATGAGTTTAAGATGTCCCTATGGCCAGCGACTATTAGATTTTTAGTTAGTCTTAGGTGTGCGTGCTTGGAGATGGTTTATGGGTTAAGAAGGATAATGACTCCCCCACCTTACTTGTATTGGGGTTTGCCCTTAAGATTGATTGTGCAAGTGTGCAAGTATATAGCAAGTAACATCAAAAAGCAAATAAATCACCCACAAATTTCCTATTCTAGATGCTATACAAACATACCTTGTCTCCAGCTTTCTTCAACAATAATTGAAAGAAATATAATTAGTTAAATGCCTATAATGCAAGTCTAAATGTTTTTTTAAGCAATTAGCATCAATTAGATTACTGTTGGATTAAAAATAGGGTTATGTAAATATCAGAAATAACAGAAATAACATTTGTAGAAACTGTTTTTTTGTAAATAATAGTCCTGTAAAAAGAGTTTTTAGTATCCAAAAGAACTTTTGCGCAGCAATCTCTTAGAATTCTGTTTTCTACTTTCTAGAGGGCAACAAAATAGCAAGTTTTTCTTCTGCAATGCTTGAACACTAAATCTATTTTTTTTTAAACAGAACACTAAAATTGTTAACAAAATAATTACACTGTTCCCTCCCTGACACGGTGCCAAAAATTGATTGCAAGAAAAGCAGTGAGAAATTACCTGTAGCTTAGGGTTAATGGGTCGTGGTCACAAGAAGGAATGCGATGAAAGCGTTTCAATGTATTATTTTAAAAGCAAGATTGGTGTTAGTGTTTTTTGTTTTTTAAAGTGAAAAGAGAATGGAGAGTAGAGAGATGATTAAAGAAAACTTAAACTTGAAAAAGTTTTGGAGAAAGTGATCTTTAAAAGGCTTTAAGACTGATGTGTTTGTTTCTTTGTAATAAAGACAAACCGAGCTCACTATTCTATTGTTCACCATGTGTAGTTCTTTTGAAAGTATGAATTACCTCAATGAGAACATGGGCAAAGATATAAGTCATGTAAAAAGAGATCAAGTAAACACATAATAGGTTTTTTTAGAAATTGAACTTAAGTTTTGAAATCATTCTTTAAGTTTTGAATATTAAACCATCAAAGCATTAAAGCAAGCATGGAATAAAAATAAGTTATTTTTAAGATCTATTTCAAAAAAATAGTTATTTTTGAGATCTATTTCAAGAGTTAGTTCAAATCATTTTTCATCCTCATGTGCCTTCAAAACACTTGCCAATATGCAAGGCTTAATCTAGGCATCTATATGATTCATTGGGTTCTTTTTAATAGAGATCGATCAAGAAGAAAAATATCATGAAGAGGAAGAATAGTGAGCCCAAAAAACTGATTTAACTACTCATAACGATGAAAAATAAACAATGAAATGATAAAAAATAAAGACTTACTAGTAAAGTTTGAGCAGAGATAAGTAATGGTGAATCCCCTTTGATTGTCACTTCAATGATCAATTACACACTCTCTCTCTCTCTCTCTCTCTCTCTCACTTATTTCTGGATTGAAGTACAAAAATAAAAATGAATACAACTTCTCATAAACTATCTAACAATGATCTTAAATCCTAAAATAAAGTTAGAAAATTAAACTAGTCTTTGGTCCCTTCTTCAGTAAACATCCAGCCTTTTAAAGGTAAAAACTCAGAGGGGAGAGGAGTGAGGAGCCACCAGATGGCCGCGAAAACACGGCCAAAGCCGCATTTTTGCGGCCTGGATGTGGCCACATCCAGGGGAAGATTCTATATCGCTTGGTTTTATCCCCTTTTGTCTAGCTAGATTTTATATTTGATCTCTGGTTTTGATCTGATCTCCGGGATCCTCAAGCTAGCCGATTTGGATCCATATAAATCTGATTAACCGGTTTTATTTGATGTGATCCTCCCTGATATGCATTGATCTTTTGCTGAAATTATCTATATTTCCTAATATATTTGTCTCCTTTTTAATAAAGAATTTAAATCAAAATTAAATTGGCTTTTGGGCTCTTTTCTTTTCCACCTCCATTAGTAATGGGCCTGCACATTATTAAATAAAAATAAGACTAAATAGCAAGATTTATTAGATAATAAATATGGGAATGTGACAATATATATGCAATATCGATGACCGATCATCAAACCTGACTCTGATACCAAGAAAACCTTGGCACTTGCTGCTTCCCAAAATACGTGAAAACAGAGTCGGTGAAGTATATACGCGAGGAAAATACCCACATATACACGCTAAGCCTAAAGTAACCTGAACAAGCTATATCAATCACTATGATGAAATATATCACTGCAATAACACATATAATCTGTACACATGATCTCAGATGAATAAAGGAATGAAATGATAACTGAAAGTGATATATATATATAGAATAAGGATCAATAGAGATAAAGGTTAAGCAAGAGTACCGGTATCAAATAGAAAAAACTCAAGGTTCCTTAAGATGCCTGTGATCCTCTCTAATACCTAATCATAATAAATAGTCACAGATCTAGATATACAAATTCAAGGAGTCAGAACTCCTAGTGAATGTGTAAGAATAAAGGAAAAGATGCACGTGCATATTACTATGAGCAGATGATGAAAATATACACTGGAATAAGACTGAAATAATAAACAGAACATAAATAGACAGTAAATAAGGTAGTCAGTAACAGAACTAGATGTCTAATCATGACATGTGTATCACCGGGTGTCCAACATAGCATACTGTGTCAGCAATGATATTCTATATCAGAACCATATGTACAATCAGGTCGTGAGTACAATCAGATGTCTATCATAACATATATATATATATATAATATATTATATATATATATATATATATATATATATATTATATATATCAATGTCCAGTCTGCAATATCAATGTAAGATTTCAGTTTTAGTATCAATTATGTCAGTGAACACCAATTGCCACCTGTAATAGACGCTCCCATACAACACCTATCACACATATCAATTGGGGTTCTAAGTTATTGAAACTGATAGAAGAGACACTGTGCATGCTTTAGGTGGGTCTCGTACATACTCGGGATCACGACCAAGATGCTTGGCATTGAACTAGGCCGTACCGCCAAGTACTACAGTATCAGTATAACAGTAACAGTATGGGATGTCAGTTATCCCGGGGAATCTTGCAGTGGAACCCTATCTCAGCTGCGCAACCTGTATCCTAGGTCCACTCAAATACACACACTATCTCCTCCATCATTTTTTCAATCCCAGTGTAAGTTGTTCATTTATATTATTATTTAGTTGTTCATTATATTATTATTTAATTCAGTTATAACAATCAAAATCCATGTTACCTAGAAAACTGAAACGATACAGTGATAATAACAGTACAATAACAGTGAACAGTAATCGTATACATGGTGAATAGTAATAAGAATGGTAAACAGTATCCATAACTGTGAACAATAGGACTGTACATGGTGTTACGGTTTAACAATACTTTCCCAATGATTTCGATAATATGAGATAATATAGTAACATGTCTAGACACTGATTCCTTATACAACAGTCCCATCTAGAATCAATCAAAATCTCATCCATCAATTCGTAGTCTCAATAACAATCACTGTGGACATCAAACATTGAATCCAAGTTAAAATATCCGATACAATAACCATCATCTCAATGAATTAGTAATCAGTTCTCTCATCCTACTCTGATCCTCTAAGTCACCAATAACTGAGATCAAATAGTAACTGCTAACAAACTTTGAATATATAATATGGTCAACGATATCAATGAAATCACTCTCACAATAACTCTATCTCTATAATTGAATAACTGAAGTAGTCAAGAACTAATCATGAAGTACTGAATATATCCTTGAGATCAACTAGGTCAACGGGTACCGAAATGAATAAAGAGTAGAACATCCTCAAACAATATGGAACCTAGAATATCTCTACGTCTGATAAATAACATCAAAAGATCATCAATACTCTAACAGTATAATCAAGGATAAAATCGAGAAACTCACAAATATCAATCCAACTACATCAATCTCATCAGAATGCTAATCAAATTCCTCTGAAAAGAACACAAACCTCATGTCAATCAACTCATCATATATCCCTCCTCTACATCATCATTATATCCATCTTCTAAGTTACCGATATGTGCACAAGTCCTTCAAAAATTTGGCATAGGATGGGACTTGTTCAATAGCGTCAAGAAAATGAACATTCACTTTCACGTGCTTGAAGATTTTTAGAATCTTCTCCACCTGCGCTGTGTGTTTTTTTGGTTTTAGTCGGTTAGAAAATGGAGCCGTTGGCTCACAAGAGGCTCAGTGATTTGCTAAGTTTCTTTTTCTTGGATAGATCAGCCATGGGGGGAGAGGAACTGGTTTGGTCAGGCATCACCACCTGATTGTCAGCTTTCTTTCCAGATCGCAAGGTATGAATTGCAATAATTTAAGCATGACTAGACGGATTTGCTCTTGTGACTCTGAGATTAGTCATAGGTTGACTAGGAAATGTCTCTCTTTCTCTTTCACCCATTCGTGATGCCATCTAGCTCATCTGTAATTCGAGATGATTCATTGTCTGATATGAGTGTGCTTATTTTCATTCATCATTTGAGATGTCGTCTGCATAAGAGTTGTGAGTAACTTTTTCAGGTTGTTCAGCTTATGATCAATGATGAATCCTGGTGATGGAATTGGCGAGTGGCGTATGGTTGCGCAGAGTTTGGGTTCACAAAAGTTGTTTAGTTCTGATATGGCATTGCATTGGGCCTTGCGAACTGTGAACCACTTGGCTATGCTGTGCTGTTTGATGCATCTCCCAGATATGCTCCTTGACTCCATGAAAAGTTTGGATGATTTTTCCACCCCGGATTGTAAGTTAGGGCACAAGGATCATTCTTTTGCTGTTGGTAAGTAACATTTAACTGTCAGTTGTGGTTGCTCATTATTGGATTTGAAATTATTGGGCAATCTTCTATAACATGAGTTGGAGATTGGCAGTTAAAGCAACTTATTGCAGAAATCTGACTTACATGATCAAGCTACGGAGGGTATTCTTTGCTAACTTCTAGCTCCTCATTTCTTCTCATGAGTGTTGCTATTCTTGCTTCAGTAGCGATGGAGTTCTCAATCGAGTGGAGACCGCCCTTAGATATGGGATTTGTCGTCGATGATTTTTCATGAAACCCTTCCCATTGCATAGTTTTCTCTGCCATTTCTTCTAGAAATTACCAAGCCTTATCTTTTATCATCCTCATGAAGTTTTCATGACTCATGGATTAAAATAGGATTTTCGAATTGTAGTTGACACCCTCATAGATGATCTGACAGAGACGCCACTTTTCAATAGCGTGATGGGATATTGTCCTAGAAGGTCCTTAAAGCTATCTAGATATTTTCAAAAGGGTTCCTTGTCCAATTGGCAAGCTATCTAGATATTTTCAAAGGGTTCCTTGTCCAATTGGCAGATCTGATTGATTTGGCTCCGGATTCTTGCAATCTTGTGCATCGGGAAGAACTTCTTCAGAAAGATTGCAACAAACTTTGCCCATGTTGAAATAGAGATGGTTGCCAGACTGCACAACCACTTTTTAGCATTGTCTCAAAGTGCAAATGGAATGAACCTCAACTTAACTGCATCATCTCTCAGCAGATGTATCTTTATCATTGCACAGACCTCTTCAAATTCACTGATGAACATATATGCATCATCTAATTCTAGCTCGGAGAACTTTGGGAGCATTGTGATGCACTGCGGTTTAGTTCATAATTATTTTCGCTGGTCGCCGGGAGTTGGATGCATGGAGGGTGTGATGATTGGGGAGGATAACATCGATCCATGAGGACTGGTTGTGAAACAGGAGTAGTCATTTTGAAATCGTTTGAATCTTTACTAACTAGATGTCCTGTTGAGTCTCGTGACCAAGCTGACATAAATCAGGATCACGGACAAATTAGGTGAATATGATGTGAAGAGAAAATGAAGCTACACTAAATTTTTATTTTGTTTATTTTGTTTATTTATTTATTATTTTTAAAACTAGTAGAAGTGTTAAAAGTAAAGATAGAACACCGCGTCCCAGGCAATGACGCCAAAAACTTTATGGGAGATTCTGCTCTCTCGTGTTAAGTAACCGTAAGTGTATAGTCATACAATGTAGCACTTGAGGGTCAATCCATAGGGACAGGTGGTTCTTACGGTTTCAACACTTCTAGGCGAATTGGGTTAAAGAGTTCTGGGATTGGGTGGATTTAATTATCAATCTAGATAAACTCAAGCACCTAGGATCGAATTCTCTAAACTAGAGTCATATGGTCAATCTCGGTCTCCATACAGGTATGTTTTTACTCACCAAATCTCTAGTTCTAATAGGTAAACTAATTCTGAACGCTAGATCTAAGTACAGGGTATTGTCCATGTTACATGATCCATCAAAGATAAATAAAAAAGCAGTAAAACTCTAAGCATTGACCATAAACCTCAGACACATAACCTGTCAAATGCCTAGTTGTTTTAAAAATAATCTCCTAAAAGCGGCAGGTCAATTTTTGTTTTGTCCAACCCTAGATAAGAGAATACCGTTAACCACACGAAAAACTAGCCTAGGTTCATCTCCCCTAGGTGCTAAAAAAATTACCTAATCATGCTAAAATTCCTAACACAAAAATTATCTAAATATTTAAACATTAAAAATTAATTTAATCTTTTAAATATAATTAATAATTAACAAAATTTGAAGAAAGAATAATTAATTAACCTAATTTATTATAAATTACAATATAGATCAAAATCAGGAGGAAGATTACCTACAGTGCTACAGTGAATCGAAAGAGGGGGAGAGATCATGGTCTCTGGTTGCTACAGTGCCATGTGGGACCTTCTGCTCCTGCACCTCTCTCTAATCAAAACAAATAGGACTCTAAAGAGCAAAAACAAAGAAGTACTGTCATCATGAAATCTCTAATACAAAAAAAAAAGAAAGAAGTGCCTTCCTCATCATTATATAATGAGTAATTCTCTAAAATTAAAACTAAAACTCCAACAAAACCTAGATATAGCCGCCCCCCAAAAGGATCCCCCCAAATGGAAGCACATTCTCCTCCTTATATAATAAGGAATTTTTACAGAAAGCCCCTCAAAGAAAATACATATTACATATTAAATCACTTTTGACTTAGACTGATTCTGTAAATGGCCGATACGGGCAATCAAACAGTTGAATCAGCAAAAACTCTCAATATCAAGTTGTAGATCTTCAAATTCTCTTTCCATAGACACCTAGATGACCTCTTCTAGAGTCCTATAACTAAAGTTATGGCTAAAATATAACAACATGCTTGGAAGATGACCCTTCAATCATTACAAATTGTGTGATTTTACCGTTTGATTCTTCTCTTTTTTCTCATCTTTAATCTTGTACATGTTTACTGCAGAATCCACTAAAATCACCCGAGTAGCATTATTTATATACAAAAATATAGATAAATGAGAGCAATAAAATGGTATAAATTCATGTCAATCACGACTCACTGACATATCTTATGATACCACATCAATGAGTTTTGTCCTCTTGTGATAGTTCTGATCCTTCGCAAGATGAATGATACTCTGACTATCATAATGAATCTGAACTGAATTCTGTACTATACAAAATGTCTCGACTAATCCTCTCAACCACAAGATTCCTTTGATGTCTCAACTGTAACCATGTACTCAGCCTCTGTTGTTGAAAGAGCAACCATAACTTGCAACTTTACCTTCCAACTAATTAGCACTCAGGTACCGTGAACACATAGCTCGTCATTGATCTGCACTGATCAAAATTCCCTGCATAATCTACATCAACATAACCTTGTAATTCCTAGGCTTCTTCATTTTTAATCTCTGAAACACTAAGCCTAGTCTTACAGTCCCTTGCAGATATCATAGTACCTACTTCACTGCTTCTCAATGTTATTTTCCTGAATTTGACATAAACTGACTTACTATACAACTACATAGGCTAAGCCAGGCCCAGTGCAGACTATAATATACATAAATGATCCCAACATACTAATATATGATACTCAAGATATCTTCTCCTCCTCTTCTGGTTATTGTGGACACTGCCTGGAGGATAGTTTGAAGTGATCTGCAAAGGAGTGGTGATTGGTCTTACTTCTGCCATGTTGAATCTCTCCAACTGTAATACCCCATTTCAGGAATACGTACCTAGATACATGTTCTAATTCTTTGATCTTATTTTTCAATTTATCTCCCTGTATTTATTTTTATTTTATGATTATTTATATTATTTCTTGGCATTGGATCCAGATTTTCAGACCCAAAGTCAGCCCTAGTCTGAACTAGAGATCCGATCCTAATGTACTACTTGATTCGGTCTTTCTGATAGTTTAATTTTACTAATTTTAGTTTCAAATATTATTTTCTAATATTTTAGATTTTTATTATTTTCTGAAATTTTTCTTAATTAAATTGCAAAATCTTCAAAACCAGTATCAGCCGGTGCCACCGAATGATTCTCAAAATTTTAATTTACAAAGGAAATTGAATTTTTAAAAACTGCTTTCACATTGTTCCTCAAGATCATGTTTTCTACTTTAATATATTTTAGGAGATTTTCTAAATTTATCAAAATTTGACTGGATTTGGTGTTGACCAGTATCACAAGTTGATTTCAAGATTTTTAATGTAAAATAGGATTGAATTTCTTGAATTTGATTTCATCATGTACCTTAATATAATATTTATTATTTTTGAGACCTTTCTGAGTTACCCTATTTTTTCGACATTTTTAGTGTTTTCGGTATTTTCCCGAATTCGGAGATTTATCTAGATATTTCTTTTTTCCTTCCATTCCTTTTTTTCTCCTTCATTCATTTCTTTCTCCTTTTTTCTTTTCTTTTCTTTTTCTTTTCCCTTTTTCTCCACCACACATAAACCCCCAAAATATCTCCTCCTCCTCCTCCTTTAATTACCTATTGTAAATATAACTCGCTGGTTTCATCATCAGTTTCTAATAATAAACTCGACTTACTCATATATAAATGCATGTGGGAAAGAATATATGCATGTACACGTACTTAGATATATGGGTCGGATAAGTAATAATAATAAGATGCTAAATAATAATTCGTCATGTTGTTTTGCAATTCAGGTCGTATACACTCGAATTACGGTGACATGAGACATAATGTATATGATGAGAGTTTTCTTGTTTGGATTATTCCTTCGACGTAGTAGTCTTATAAACCTATAAACTAAGCTTGTACGACTGGTTTTACTTGTATTAGATATTATCAGTTTTATTGGTTTTTGTTGTTTTCTTAGTTTAGGAGACAACTCGGGTTATATGAACTTAGGATACGGCGACGTGAGGTATAGGGTGTATATATATAAGGGTTTTTCTGTTTGGATTATTCCTTCAACGTACTAATCTCACAGATCAGTAATTTGGGCATATATAACTGATTTGCCACATTTACTTTACTTGATGCCTTTATCCAGCTCATGTCTGCCTGTGCTTATGACACTGTTTTCAATATATGCTCTTCAACTCGGATTTATCGATGTACATGTGTTTATCCCTGCACATAATTTGACACTTATCTTACCACTTGTTGGGTTGCTTCTTACAACCCTGGATCTACATGTCCAGATCCCGGAGTTTAGACTGTGGTAGACTTCTTGGTGATCAGAGTTGCGCAGCGGTAGCATCGTGATCAAAACTTGACCATCCGAGGCCCTATCCTTCCAGACCCCCTTGCTTGTCTCTCGAGTTTTCTTTTTGTAACTCGTGAGCACTTTTGTACTATTCATAATTGTATATCTCTTTATATTCGCACATTTGGGCCTATCGGTGATGTAATATTCTTGTAATATTGTATCACATCCTGTGATAACTTTGTAATTATACTCATATGTTAGAATGTATAATGTACCACGTACTTTCATACTCTGGTTCTTGGCTGTACTGATGCTTAGTGTATATATGTGAGGGTATTTCTGACTTGCATATATACGTCACAGTAACGTCCCGTACCCGCGAAATTGGGACGTTATAGGATGGTATCAGAGCTTAGGCTCTCACATCTATAGTAAAACCAGTCAGCAAATTAATGGTGAAGAAATTTGTAACTGGAATGCATGAGTCCTGGTTAGACAATCCAACTACAAGTATACTTATCATCCCCTCTCGATTGTCCTTCCTTTGTTTCTTGAATCCCTTCCATCTTTTCACGTTCCAGTTCCTATCTTCATTATGCCAACTTAAGATATGAATAGACTGGAGAAGTAGCGGCAGGGCAAATGTGGTTCACTCTCACTTTATTCTGGCATTCTTTGATCTAGTACACTGAATTGTCTTATATTAGGTAGTTCTTCAGCCCTGTACTCTATTCTTATATATATTTTGGGCATTCTATGGGGATTAACACAGAAAGCGGATCAGTACAGAAAGTTAAGTAGTCATCACTTATATAATCAGATAGACTGTACACGAGAAGTGTCGGTATGAAATGGTTTTTCAGATTCAGAACTGCTATCAGGCAGAGCTATGGTATTTTCTATATTATTTCAGTAATGATTACGACCCCTTCTATTGACTTCACCGAGGTCAGCCACAACGTCCAACAGTTTTTATGAATTTGATGAGCCACAGACCCCACTGGCCTCACTAAGTGAGAGTCATGATCTCGCCAAGCGAGCTCAACCAGGCATGCGCCTTGCTGCATTCTGGCGCTTAGCATTTAGCGTTGTGTTACACGCTGATTTCGCCGCATGAGCTTCGCCAAGTGCAAGCCTTGCTCTATCGACTTCATCGAGGTCAGCCACAACATCCAACAGTTTTTATGGATTTGATGAGCCACGGACCCCACTGGCCTCACCAAGTGAGAGTCATGTTCTCGCCAAGTGAGCTCAACCAGGCCTGCGCCTTGCTGCATCCCGATGCTTAGCATTTAGCGCTGTGTTACACGCTGACTTCGTCGCATGAGCTTCACCAAGTGCAAGCCTTGCAGAGTGTTAGTTCCATCGCACCCTAGTGTTTAGCGCCTAACGCTGTGTTACTCAATGGTCCCACTTGGCCCTAACTTCGCTCGTGGCTAATTCCGTTAGAGATTAGTATCCTATCCTTATTCCCCAGATTTCTCCCGCCTAACGTGTTGCATGGACTAAGTGAACAGGGTTTTCTCGCCGCATCTGAACTAACTTGTCATAATCTTTACTTACGATCTATTCAGCCAACCTTGTAGGACTTATGTATTCTCTAGATATTTAATTTACAGTCAGGTTATCATTTAGAGGGCAGTTATTATAAATTCTTAGTTATGCCTTTTAGCGTAATCGACGCCCAGGTTCCAAAACTCATCGTTATCAGTTTTCTTTATCTATTTAATTACAATTAGTTTATCGAGTTTTCTTTATCTATGATATTTTGTCTGCATCCAGAGTGACGGAGAACATGCAGAGCATCTAGTAATCATATTATAGATCCTTCATCAAATAATTATATGAAAGAGATAGTTCAGTTACATGGCATTCCAGTTATTTTTGTGTTGGACAGAGACACGGATTCAGATCACAATTCTATTAAAGTCTTTAGAGAAGTTTAGGAACTCTTCTTATATTCATCTTAACTTATCACTCTTAGACAGACCAAGCAGTCCAATTGGACCATTCAGATTCATATTTATCTTCTTCTAGCAGAATTCTCTTATTAACGGTTATCAGATCAGTAATAATATGATACCGTCTGAAGTTATATACGGCAAGAAGTGTAGAAGATGTCTAGGCCCCGAGTTTATTGTTCAGTTAGTTATGAGAGTTACCCTTTGTTATGCATATCTTAATTGGTATAATCCTCATGCATATCTTTTTTGTGTTCATCTTCCCCTAATCGAAATTTCGAGGACGAAATTTTTGTAAAGTGGGTAGAATGTAAATACACCGTTCCCAGAATTCGTACAAAGATACGTGTTTTGATTCTTTGATTATATTTTTCAATCTCCCTATATTTGTTTTTATTTTATGATTATTTATATTATTGCTTGGTATCGATCCAGATTTTCAGACTCAGAGTCAGCCCTAGTCTGAATCGGGGACTCGATCCTAGTGTACAGTTCAATTTGGTCTTGCTGATAGTCAGATTTAATCAATTTTAGTTTAAAATATATTTTCTAATATTTTAGATTTTTCATGATTTTTTGAAATTATTCTAAATTAAATTGCAAAATCTTCAAAACCGATATCGACTGGTGGCGTCGAACGATTCTCAGATTTTTAATTTACAAACAGAGTTAAATTTTTAGAAACTTCTTTCACAATATTCCTCAAGACCGCATTTTTTACTTTAGTAGATTTTTGGGGATTTTTCTGAATTTATCAAAATTCGACCGGATTTGGTGTCGACGAGTATTATCAATTGATTGCATGACTTTTAATTTGAAAAAAGATTAAATTTCTTGAATCTGATTTTACCATGTACCTTAATATAATATTTTCTATTTTTTAAAATTTTTTGAGACATTTCCGAGTTACTCCATTTTTCTGACATTTCAGGTGTTTTTGGTATTTTTCCGGATCTGGAGATTATCTAGATTTTTCTTTTTTTTCTTTTTTCTTCCTTTCCTCTTATTTATCCTCCACTCATTTCTTTCTTCTTTTTTCTTTTTCTTTGCTTTTTCTTTTCTCTTTTTTCTACCCCACACAAAAACCCCAAAATATCTCCTCCTCCGTTAACTTCCTATCTTCTTTCTCTTTTCTTTTTCTTTTTCCTTTCCTTCTTCTTCCCTTCTCTTCTCCTGGCCAACGATGCGGAACTCTCCCCCTCTCCTATCTCTTTCTCTCTCAAAGACTATCACTATCTCCCTAATCTCTATCCTCTCTCTCAAATTTTCACTCCCTCTCATTCTCTCTCTCTCTCTCACTCCCCAATCTCTTTTTTTCTCCTCCAAGTCCTGACGTTGGCCACCACCACTGAGCTCACTCCGACACCTCCACCTCCAGTGAGTCCACGACGGCGGCCACCCATACCATCACCCCTTCAGGTAACATCATCTCCATCTTCTCCAGCTTCAAATCCCCCACCATCTCCTTTCTCCTCCACCAATTCCAGCACCATCTTCCCAATTCCACCACCAATCACCACACAACCAACTCCCATCACTTCTTCATCCCCTACATCTCTAATTTCACCTTCTCCTCCCCTAATTTACATCACCATCATCAACACCTTCACCATCACTCTCACTTTCACCTTCATTATCCTCATCACCATCACCACCACATCCCCCAACCATCACCACCTCCGGCCTCTCCGTCGAGCCATGGCCAGCGACAGCCCCCAGGCGCCACCCCCATCTCCTCTACCAAGCTACAACTCCTCCTCTTTCAATTTAACTCCTCCTCCTTCAATTCCATCAACACCACCCATTTTCTTCGCTTCCTTCACCACCAACCCCAACCACCCTCCTTCTCCCCACTCCGTGGCCGGCCCTCCTCCTTGTCAGCAGCGCGCAGCCAGCGTCACCACCCATAGCCACTTGGCTGTAAGCCAGACCTGGACTCACGACCAGGGGTCGTGAGCCAGTCAGGCCACGGCCTAATGGTCGTGGCCTATCTCTCTCTCCTCTCTCTCTCTTTCTTTGACTCTCTCTCACTTGTTTCTCTCTCCTCTCTTATTTTCTTTTTCTCTAAATATATATATTAATATACTGGTGGTGCGTGTACGTGTTTCTAGTATTCCAGATTTTGTGGGGTTTTTTTGAAAATTTATAGGCGAGTGTTCTCGCCTCATTTAATTGGGTACCTCACTTCGATGGGCGTTTGTATTTATAATATAATTGGCACTGTTGTATTTGTATATGTGGACACATGTAAATGTACCGGTGTAGACTGCCTAAAAATTACTGAGGATAAGTGATCAGAAGCAAAATCTATACTCCAGACGCGAGGCTAATCATAGCCACCCGTGCAGTACCAAAACGCAAGGTCGAAGCCCGCATCTTACCATCACTGCAATGGCCAAGACGCAAAGCTTGAAGCCCGCGCCTCAACATCACTGCAGTACCAAGACGTAAGGGTCAAACCTGAGCTTGAATATTTTCTCTCTCTTGTAATCAAATTTTTTTGAGATTATTGTAATCTTTCATTGATTCAAGAAAATTTCACTTAAACTTCTCCTTAATTTTTCCCGAGCAAACAACCAGTCCGTGTATTTGTATTGGGGTGAGTGTGTGCATGTATGTTGTGGACATGTGTATTTATATACCTATGACAAATACTGGTACTAGTGTAGTTTACTTCCTGCACTTATACCCGCCTGTGACGAATGCTTTATTACTGCTTTATACCATGCGTGGCCGACCCTTCGTGGTCGTTTAGCCTCCGGGCTCTCCACTCAGCCTTCGGGCTTCACAACTCCACTGATAGTCTAGTTATTATCATGTTTATATGTGTGCTTGTGTGTGCTAACATTATTTTATGTAGGTACCTACTTGGTCTTCTGACCCTATTCTACCTTATGGTCTTTCTACAACCCTTTGGGCACGCAGACCGTTAGGTCTTTTGGCCTTGCCTGGTAGGATAGTCTAGCGCTCAACGCTTTAACTAACTCCATCTGAGTGTAGTTATGCCATGAGCGATAACTGTATGTTATCTGGCTTCGCCATGAGCAGTAACTACACCGAGCATGATAGCATTTAGTGCTATACGCTAGCCTCGCTCCAGCCTTACTTAGCTCCACGTTCGCTTGTCTGTTCGCTGACTTTATTTCTACCATACTCAACCTCCGAGCTTTCTCTATTTTACTGATAGCTTAGCCATTATCTGTTACTGTGTTTACATGTGTATGTTTGGTACTAACACTTTTGCAGGTACTTACCCTGCCTTCAGGCCTATTCTCTCGTCCACTTCCTCGAAAAGAGGGAGTATGTTCAGACCATCAGGTCTTTTAGCTACGCCTGGTAGGTGGACCTAGCGTTTAGCGCTTTGCAGCTAACTCCGTTCAAGCATAATTACACCGTGAGCATGGCTCTGCACTCGTGGGATCAGGGGTATATATGTCGAAGTGACGTCTCCGTACCCGCAGGATCGGGGCATTACACCAACACTTTGAGAACGTAGTTCTCTCGGGATAGCCAAAGTCTGCATGAGCCTCTGTCTCGAGTGATCTCCATACCTAAGATCTTTTGGCTTCTCTAAAATCCTTAATGTCAAATTCCTTCTTGAGCTGAGCTTTAAACTTCTGAATGTGTCTTGTTTCTTACAGCAATCAGCATATCATCCACATATAACAGCAAATATATCGGATCATCATTCTGCTTAAAATAGATACAACTGTCATACTCACATTAGTTGTATCTAGCCCTAATCATGAAAGAATCGAACTGTTTGTATCACTGTATGGGACACTGCTTAAATCCATAGAGGGACTTGTTAAAAGACACACTTATTTTCTTGACCTTTCTGAATGTAATCTTCAGGTTGCTTCATGTATATCTCCTCCTCCAGCTCACCTTGTAGAAATGCTATTTTAACATCCATCTGCTCTAAGTATAAATCAAACTGAGCTACTATCGCCAATAATACCCGAATAGATGTATGCTTGATTACATGAGAGAAAATCTCATTATAGTTAATACCCTCCTTCTGAGCATAATCTAAACAGTTACTGATATTGCATATTTATTGTTATATTTTCATATTTATTGTATAATAAACTCTATTTTTTAATATTATTTTTGTTTAAATGATGTTCAGGCCTTGTTAATGAAGAAGGAGAGAAAATGAGCCCAGTAGCCCAATTAAATTCAGAATTAAATCAAATCAGGGATTGAGGCAAATATTCAGAAGATAACTAAAGATTAGAGAAAATCAGAGAAGATAACACCAAATGAAAATTGGTTAAATTCAAATTTTTATAAATTCATTTGGTTAACTTAAATCCCAAAAGGATATCACCAAATTCAGAAAGCAAACTGAAAAAATCAAGCAGATAAAGGAGATATCCAAAGGAGAGAAGCACACAGCCTTTGAATCTAGCCACCTGGCCAGATCTTGGCTTTGAAAATATGGCCAAAGCTGAAGTTTCACGTCTAGGTGGTTGAAAGTGGGGGAGTGTTTGCTCCCTTATCTTCGTACGCTCTCCTCTCTCCATTTGGCCTATAAATACTGACATTTTTGAAGGCAGAAGGGCACCACTCCAGAAAAATGTTTAGATTAGGCTTTTTATTTAGTTTTAACTTTGGATTTTATTTTTATTTATGTAAATTTTTATTTTTCTTTATGTAATTGAGATCAGAGAAAAGTTTCATAAGAGAGAGAAGAAGGTTGTATTAAAAGTGACACTAGTGTAAATTTCCTCCTTTCTTTTATTGTCACTTTATTTTTGAATCAAATTTATATTCTTATTTTATTCTTCTTCTTTTTTACTTTGCTTTCTTTTTGTTCAATTATTTAATCCAAGTGAATCTAGTAGTATTGGAATTGTCTTGTCTTTGCGAGTGACACCAAAAGCTCATGATGATGGATTCCTCCTCTTAAGTGTTTGTATCATTTCATACTTATTCGTCTTGATGATGTAATACAGATAGAAACTGAGTTCAATCTTATGGGTTATATGTTGATCGCCTCTGAAGCAAGGTAAGCCTTCACCAACGATCCAAGGTAAGTAATCGGCCAAAAGAGGTAAGAATTCTTTCGCTCTCCCCCTCTCCATTTGGCCTATAAATACTAGCATTTCTTAAGGCAGAAGGGCACCGCTCTAGAAGAGAGTTTAGATTAGGCTTTTTATTTAGTTTTACCTTAGGTTTTTATTTTCATTTATGTAAATTTTTGTTTTTCTTAATGTAACTGAGATCAGAGAAAAGTTTCATGAGCAAAAGAGAAGGAAATTTTTCTAAGAGTGACACCAATGTATGTTCCCTCTTTCTTTTATTGTTACTCTATTTCAATTAAAATTACATTCTTGTTTTATTTTTCTTCTTTTTTGTTTGCTTTCTTTGTGTTTGATTATTTAATCAAGTTAATCTAGTAGCATCGAAATTACCTTACCTTTACGAGTGTCACTGATAGCTCATGATGATGGATTCCTCTTCTTAAGTGTCCGTATCATTTCATGCTTGTTCGTCTTGATGATATAATGTGGACGGAGACTGAGTTCAATCTTATGAGTTATGCGCTGATCACCTCTGAAGTAAGGTAAGCCCTCGCCAATGATCCAAGGTAAGTAATTGGTCAAATAGTTAGTAAATTTTTATTTTTTTTCTTTCATTTCTTAGTTTAGAGACACCACTTTTAGTATGAACACTTTTCTTCTTTTTATTTCTTTCTTTTAACTTAGTTTTTCTCTTCTTTTGAAAACAATAACATCACCTTCTTCTTCTTCTTCACTTCAATTACTAACACTTTTTTTTAAGAAACAAAGAAGAAATATTTAATCAATTTTAGTAACATAGAAAAACTTACCTAACGCTTCTATCGTAGTCCCTCCTTGTGGATCACGACCCGCATAGCCACTTGCTATAACGGTATCATTAAGTAACCTTGTACTATCTATTATCAATTCCTAAACTTCTCTTTTACTTAATCAAATTTTGGATCCGTTGTCGGGAAGGGACAGTAAGTTTATTTTAATTTACTTAATTGGTTAATTGATATTGCATATTTATTGCAAAAACGCTAGGAGACCAGATCCGGGGGCTCGTGTGGCTGGGATACTCTGTTATCTCCTGTTAGCAATTAGATTTTTTAGTTTGAGCTTTGAATTTTGGTCATATCTTTGTTGATCTTCTGTTAACCAAATAGATCTATAGAAATTAGAATTTAACCAGTTTCTATTTGGTGTTATCTCTCTGATTTGCTCTGATCTTCAGCTTATTTTCTAAATATTTGCCCCAATTCTTGATTTAATTTAATTCTGAATTTAATTGGGCTATTGGGCTTATTTTCTCTTCTTCTTCATTAGTAAAGGTATGCATATCAATTAAACAAAAATAAGATTAAAAACTAGAGGTTATTATGAAATAAATATGAGAATGTGATAATAAATATGTAATATCAGTGACCAACACACCCCACACCTATCTGTCATTGTAGTATAGTGGTGAGTATTCCCGCCTGTCACGCAGATGACCCAGGTTCGATCTTCGGCAGTGGCACCAAAATTTGCTGGAGTCTAAACCTACAGAGAAAAATAAAAGTTTAGAAATGTAGAATGCAATGTGCTAGGTTGCTCAATGATACTACTATAGCAACTGGTTATGCGGGTCATGATCCATAAGGAGACACTGCGATAGAAATGTTAGGTAAGTTCTTTTTAAGTTACTAGATCGGTTAAAATATTTCTTCTTAGTTTTTAAAAAGAAAAGAAAAAGTGTTAAGAGTTAAGAAGAAGAGAAGATAGAAAATGGTAGAAGAAATGGTGTTGGTGTTTGAAAGTGTATCTAAACTAAGGTAAAAAGAAAGAAGAATAAAGAAAGAAGAAGTGTAGGTTTCTAACCTAAAAAATAAAGAAAAAAAGAACTAAAGAATACTTACTTACCTTTTTAGCACTTGCTAACCTTGAATACGTTGCAACGACTACCTTGGCTTGAAAGGGATCACAGCATGGCATATAGGAACTTCCCCATTCCAAACTGGTTTAACAAAAGTAAATGGAAGCAGAAAATAATACTAAATTATTACACGATTAGGAAAATATATCCATCATCATAAGCCATCAGTGACACTTGCAAAGGCAAGGTGGATTCGGGACTATAGGATTCACTTAGATTAGAACTCATAGAAGAGGCAAGCAAAGCAAAAAATAAGACAAAAAATAAGCTTTTGATTAAATCGATAAATGATGAAAGAAAAGTTTACATCGGTGCCACTCTCAATACAAAATCATCTTCTCCTTCTCTCATGAATCTCTTATCTAATCTAAGCTGTAAAAAAATAGAAAATTACATAAAGAAAAATAAAACATAAGTTAAACCTAGAAAAAATCCTAATTCGAAACTCTATGTTGAGTGGTGCCCTTCTGCCTTTGGAAATGCAAGTATTTATAGGAGAATATGGATAAGAGAGAGCGTACAAAGATAGGGGATCAAACGCTCCCCCAACAGAAACCAACTAGCAGTGAAAGTGCGACTTTGACAGCGTTTTCGCGGCATGGATCTGGCCACAGGGCCAGATCCGGGGAGCCGTGGTCCATTGATTCTTTACACTTTTTATTTTCAATTAAATTATCAGTTCTGAGCTCTAGAATTGGCAATATCTCCATTGATCTTCAGCTAACCAAATGATTTATAGAAATCCAAATTTAACCGGTATTTATTTGGTGTTCTATGATTTATTTTGATCTGCGCTTATCCCCTGAATATCTGTCCCAATCCTAGATTTTGATTTAAACTCAATTAAATCAGAATTTAAGTGAGCTTTTGGGCTCATCACTTTTAGTAAAGGTCTACACATTATTTAGACAAAAAAATATTAAAAATCAGAGTTTATTATATAATAAATATGAAAATGTGACAATAAATATGCAATATCAGTGACTGATCACACCCCCATACCTATTTTTTTCTCGTCCTCGAGCAAAATAAATAAAAATTAAAATAGAGATAACCTAATCTAATTCACTTTCGTAGGATTCACGGTTGCACTTAGCATGTGCAACAAGCCGTTAAAGCTTTATATTACCTCTAAAGGACGAGTTTTGTCTCGTGAAGGTTTTTAGAAAATTACACCCTCAAATCCATATAGAAAGAAAATAAAGTGTTAGTATTTTGAAAACGCATTTCGAAAGAGAGAGAATATTTGAAGATTTTTTGCAAAAATTCAAGTAATCTATAAATTATAGGAATACTAAACGATTCATTCTTAAACTTACTCTCTATTCAAAAACTTGTTATCAATCAAGGTAAGAACTAAAACTGTATTTCTCACCTGGTCTATTATTTTACCCTAAGTCATATGCACCTTGTGACCGTGAATTTATTTTTCTAAGGGTTCATCAACTCTAACTTTTATGCCTTAATTTTACATATTTTTTGTGATAATATCCCTTAGTTCTATTGGGCTTTCTAATCTGCCCATGTAACAAGCCTTAGGTCGATAACTCTCAAACCAGACGGTCTTAGGGCACTGGGTGAGAAAACACCTGAAGGATTTTAAGAACTCGAGCAAATTAGGCCACAAAACTAATAGTTTTTATTTGTAATATGGACCACTTTTAGGCTTAAATACTTATGCTTTATAAGGCACAGATACTCAGCTTAATCAGGAAATTTTTTATATATATATTTTTATATTTTCTTTTTTTCCTTTTTTATAATGCATAAGAATATTTGTTTTTAAACCCTAAGCGTGTAAGTGTATAAAGTATGCATATTTCATCAAGATAAGAATCAAAACTAAATCACTTTTCTAATTTTTCTTTCTATCTGTAAAAATTAAACAAATAATCTTATTTTAACTAAGTGTAAGAGATCCTAATTATGATTCACTTATTCCTTAAAATTCACTTAATTTCTTACAAAAAAATAAGTCAAAATATTGTTTCTCTTTTCAAAAAATTTTGAAAGCAAAGAAAATATTTTATTATATTAAAAGAAAACCTATGTTATGTTAGAACCTTTCCCCACGTCTATTTCATGCATTTTCCTCAATGTATGAATGAATGCATCTATGCAAGAAAAAGAAGAAAGGGAAGAAAAAATATTACGTCAAAGTGACAGTTTCAGTGATAGTCGGATTGGGCAGATTGGGCTAAGCGTTGCTGCCCAATCTAAATAATGTCGATTTTCAAAGAACCACCTTTTATGACCTCTTTTCAATTTATATGTTTACAACCCCTAGAGTGAGTAGAATCATGCGAGATCCTAACATGAAAATTATCCTCTTTAAATGACCAATCTTAAAATATCATCTCTGAGTCATTATGATTTATACCTTGTATAGCAAAAGAATGTGACTTGGTGGAATAGTTAACTTGGGCTCAAGAGTGAAATCTTCAGAAATCAATATTGACTCAGGAATATGACTTAAATCAAGTTTAGGTTCAAGAGTCAGTTTCGGTTCAAGAGTTGATTCTAAATCAAAGAATTGAAATTTACATTCTTTTTCCATCAATAAAATATGGCTATCAAAAATCAGTGGTTCAATTTCAAGCTCTATGGGTACAAGAATGAGTGTTAGCTAGAAAAATGGGTCCAAATCGGGTAAGGACATCAGAGTCAACATAGATTCGAAACCTGAAACTGAATCACACAGTTGTGAATTGGGTTTACATTCACAATCAAGTTCAATTTCCTTGTGAAAACTTGTCAATTCGTCAAAGGTTTGGGTTTGGTCAAGTTTAAGTTGGTGTGAAGAAACTGAATCTTGGTTAAAGTCTCTAAGATAATATGATTCTTAGTTCCTATCAATATGGTTAGGAGAATATGAAATAATCAAAAATTGGGTAGAGAGTTTTCTCTTACTTATCATTAATTGTGTTAACCAAATTTATGCTTCTAACCTATTGAAGAAATCATTTTGAGACGAATTTAATCATGTTGAGACTGAATCATGGATTTTATACTCTTTTCTAAGTTAGTAAGTTCTTCTTGTTATGGGATTTGAAAAAAAAAAAAAGAGTAAGGATCTTAGATTTGGAAATTATGATGGGCTCATAAGTCTTTTAGATTTTGAATTTGTCCCTTGACCGCTTCTAAAATCTTATCAAAGTCAGATTTTTCTTCTGCCGATTGTTCTAGATAAGAATCATATAATGTTGGTAAGGTGATTGATAAAATGAGTCAGGGGAGTTGTATCCCACTGACTTGGTGAAGAGTGAAGATGATTGTTCCAGTCTTGCTCATAATATTGGGACTAGGGCATATGTCCGGATAAGACCAATCCGACATACTTGGTTGGTTAAAGTTATGAAATATCGGGTTGGTGTTATCCGAATCAAAAGAGGTAGGGGTGAAATATGAATCACTATATGCATTAGAAAAATTATAATTATAATTCATATCACATAAAAGAAAAAGTATCAAAAAAAACAAACAAATAAGCAAACAAAAAGAAAAAAAATCTAGCCTAAGTTAGAATAGACCTTAGACCTAGACGAATCCTAACTGGTTAGACTATTCATGGGAGGTATATTGCAGCAATCTGACCGCAAATTAATCGATCAGGTGGGAAAAAGATTAGTGGGAGGTATCCGTGCAAAAGCAACGGGCCTAATTAAGCTAAACCATTAGCCTTTGAGATTTCGCCTCTCAATCCCCAATCTTTGACACTAATTTGGCCTGAGTCAAACTCTAACAACTTCTTCCTTAGATCAATCTCCTATTGATCCTGAGATATCCCTAGGGCCAATATCTACTCAATTTTAGTTATGATTGGGTTAGTAAGTGCGGAGATGATTTTCGGGCTAAGGAAGGATAATGACCTCCCCACCTTTTCTTATTTAAGGTTATGCCCTTAGTAGTTTTAGTGCTTGTCTGCAAGTATATAGCAAAATAAATACATTTAAGCAATATATATCACCCAAATGTGTTTCCTAAGTTAGATGCAATATACACATAGCTTTTCTCCAGCGCTCTTGAACAGTAATATAAATGTAAATGAAATTAGATAAGTGCCCTAATGCAAAGTCTAAATCGTTTTTAGCATTTACAATTAACCAAGTTACTGATGAATTAAAATCTGTAATAATCTAGAGGAGGGTGAATAGGCGATGTGCTAATCAACTGCAGAATTAAAATTTTACACTAACAACTCTACACTAAATAAAACAAGTAAATAATATTAAACAATTAGGCAATCCCAAGCATGTATACCAATTGAACACAAGTAATGCCAAACATAAAGATATGAACAATATGAACATGCAAGATACATAAACACAATTAAGTAAAGAGAGAAAGAGAGAGATAAGCAATCGCAAGCACGGGAGAATTGTTTCGAGGTTCGAACTACTTCCTCTACGTCTCTGCCTTCACCGCAATGAAGGATTTCTACTAAAATCAATCCTATAAGATCACTCGGTGCCGCAACACTTACAAGTACTCTCAGACCCGCAAGTCCCTCACTTGTTGATCAATCTCATATCTTGCATATTTATTGTCACATTACCATGTTTATTGTCTAAATAAATCATATTAATAAGTCCTATTTTTCTTTATAAAATGCAGGCCCATTGCTAAAGGATAGGAAAGAGAAACGAGCCCAAAAGCCCATCAAATTCTGATTTAATTCAGAATTAATTCAAAATCAGGAAATCAGAGCAGGTTATGGCAAATCAGAGAGGTTGAAAACTAGTTAAAATGAATCTTCTCAAATCAAGTGGTTAAAGCCAAAGATTAAAGGCTGTTTTGTCAAGTCCTAGAGCTGAAACGGGAAAACCAGCAGGAGATAAAGTCAGAACACCAAACGAACGAGACCCACCAACCTGGTGTGGCCACCTGGCCACACCAAGGCCGCGGAACGCAGCTTTGACCATGTTTTTGTGGCTTGTTAAGCTTTGTTGGGGGAACATTTGCTCCCCCAATCTTCGTACGACCTCCCCCGTTTGATTTTTGCCTATAAATAATGTATTTTTCAGAGAAATATTTTTAAAGTTTAGGCTCTTTGTTAGATAGTATAGAAGTTTTATCTTTATTTGTAGTTCAGTTCAAATACTAGTGAGAGAGAGGAATAGAGTGATTGTAATCTAAAGATTAAAGTGACATCAATAAAAGGATCAAGCTTTCTCTTCTTTCACTCTAATTAACGAGTATGTCTTGCTTTATTTTCATATATTGTTTTTCATCTTCCATGAGTAGCTAAATTCTTTTCTGGGCTCACTATTGTTCCTCTCTTTGATCCCTCTTCTTTTTGATTGGTTTTGATGTACAGACCCAATGGAATCATATGCATGCCTAAATTAAGTCTTTCTTCTTTGAAAATGTTCTTGAAGGCACATGAGGATGGGTTTGGATTTTTAAACTTCTACTTATTTTAATACATCTCTTGAACTTGTTTTTATTTCATACTTGAAAGACTTGATGATTTAACATTCAATTCAAGATGATTTCTTAAAGAACAGAGTTAACTTTTTCAAACTATCTTATTTACTTTGCTTAAAACTTTCTAAACTCAAGCTTAAGATTTTGTCTATGATCAAGTTAAGGCACTACAATTTTAAGAGAAGAACACATCATTGAGTAAATGAGATAGTGAGCTCAGATCTTCTTCTTATATTACAAACAACAAATCACTCTTCAAGCTTTTAAAAAAATCACCTTTTTCAAAGGCTTCTCTAAGTTTGCAATTTTTCTTTTAATCATTTTCCTTCTCTCCATTCTCTTTTTCAATTGATAAAAAAGAAAGACATCAACTCCATTCTTTGTTACTTAACAAAAACACCAAAAAGCTTCTATCGCATTCCTCCTCGTGGACACGACCTGTTAGCCTAAAGCTACACGGTAATTCTTATCACTTTCATTTCTCGATCAATTTTTGTCGTCGTTGCCGGGGAAGGAACGGTGCAATTGTTTTCTAACAAGTTTGGTGTCTTATTTCGAGGAAGTCAAGATTCAGATTTAGCATTCAAGCTTTACAGGAGAAGACTTGTTATTCTGTACCCCTACTCTCGAAAGTAAGAAACAGAATTTCAAAAAATTACAGTGCAAAAGTTGAAATTTTTGTTGGACTACTAAAAACTCTTTTTTGCAGGACATATTGCTTGCAAAAATAAAGTTTTTGTGTGTTATTATTCTTGCTATATTTGATATTCACACTCTCCGTTTTTAATCCAACAGTAATATATGTGATTGTTAATTGCTTAAAAAAAAGTTTAGACTTGCATTCTAGGCATTTGTCTAATTACGTTTATTTTACAATTACTATTGAAGATAACTGGGGACAAGGTATGTATGCATAGCATATAGTTTAGAAAATATTCTTGGATGATATTTGCTTTTGAATGTTACTTTTCTATATCTTGTACACTCTACACAATCAATTCTAAGGGCAAACTCAAATCAAGATAAGGTGGGGAGGTCATTACCCTTCCTTAGCCCACAAACCATCTCCAAGCACGCACAACCTAAGTCTAAGTATAATCTGATAGACGTTGGCCTTAGGGACATCTCGAACTCATTAGGAGATTATCCTAAGGGGAAGGTGTTAGAATTTGACTCCTACCAAATCAGTGTCTAGGAATAGGATAGAGGGGCGAAACCTCGAAGGCTGGTGGTTTGGCTTAATTAGGCCCGTCGCTTTTTGCGCGGATACCTTCCACCAATCTTGCCCTGACCTGGCTGATTAGCTTATGGTCAAAGTCTGCATTTTACCTCCTGTGGACAATCAACTAGTTAGGAGTTGTCTAGGTCAAGGTTACCTTAGACTAGGCTTAGTTGTTTACTCTTATTGACTATTGGTAAACTTGTTTGTGATTATGTTTGTGTATGCAAGTGTGGTCAAGAGACCTTAATTCATCTACGTTAACTAGAAACACATCACCACCCAAGTTTGAACTAAGACCAGATCCGGTTATGGCTCAACCGACATCTTTGCAGGATAGGTTCTATCCCATTAGAACCTCACTTCCATCTTGCATCCAACTTCTATCGGTTGGTGAATACAATTTTAAGCTCAAGCCTCAGGTCATCAACACACTCCCCAAGTTTCATAACTTAGAGTCCGAAGATGCTTATTTCTTCATAAGAGAATTTGAGGAAGCATATCTAATGGTGAAAATCTCACACCTTGTAGATGATGCTATTAGGTTGAGATTTATCGCTTTCGCTCTTAAGGACTAAGCCAAGAAATGGCTTTACAGCTTAGCGGCCGGTTCTATCACATCTTGGGATGGTTTCATCAAAGTCTTCTTGAAAAAATTCAATCCAATTCATAAGACCGCTCTCATTAGGAAGAAGATCATGCAATTCAAGTAAGAACCTAGTGAACTGTTTTGGAGGTACTTTGAATGTTTTAAAGACCTCCTTGTCCAATGCCCTCATCATGGAATAGAGAAGTGGCGACAATGTCAAATTCTTTACGATGGTTTAGACTACTCTACTAAGACCCTCTTAGAAAGCATGTGCCAAGGGGTATTCTTGCAGAAGGATGAGAATGAAGAATGGAATTTATATGAGAATCTAGCTGAAAAGATCATCCAATGGGAACCTACTAGTGAAACCTCAAGAAACTCAAACTCTATCTCTTTAAAAGGAGGTCTCCATTCTATTGATCATCCATAGCTAACGAGGCTAAGTTAGCTAACCTATCGAGAAGACTGAAAGTTTTAGAAACTAAGGAACCAAGTCCAGTCAATCAATTCAGCCCAAACCAATTTTCAACTCCGGGCTGTACTTACTGTCAAGCCATGAATCATATGTTTGAGGAGTGGTCATGTGTTTCAAGCTCAACAACATTTTTCAGAACTGATGACTGTGACCTTTTCAAGGTCGAACAATAATCCTTATGCACCAACGTACAATCCTGGCCAGAGAAATCACCCGAATTTTTCATGGAGCCAAAATAACAATGACCACTCACGGTCAAATCATGCAAGCCACTTCCATCAAGCCAATAATTCTTCTAATCATCAACCCAACTTTTTCAATTTCCATCATAATTCTTCCAACCATCCACCTAAAATTTCAAATTATTAACAAAACTTTCCCAACCAAGCTCCACAATCTTTTTTCCAGAATCCTCAACTAGAAAGGAGAATGATTGACTTTAAGAGAAACATGGAAAGATACATGAAAAACTAAGATTCTCTTATGCAAACTATACAGAGGCTAGAGTTTTAAGTGAACCAATTAGCCACTCCACAGAATGAGAGACAAAAGGGTACCTTGCCTAGCTAGCTAATAACCAATCCTAGGAATTCTCAACAAGCTCATTTGGCTAAGGATCAATGATTGAATCAATGTAATGATGTTCATACATTGAGGTCAGGAAAGAAAGTTGATAATTAAGTGTCAACACCATCTAATCCCATTCAGCACATCCATAATCAAGCATCCACCTCATCTAATCCCAATCCTTCCAAATCTGAAGAATCTGAAATAGATAAGTCAACCAGTCAGGTGCACAAGCCTATAGTACCATTTCCTAATACGTCAAAAAACAACAAGCAAAATCCATACATAGATAAGATAATTGAGATCTTCATTTAAGTGAAGATAAATGTGTCACTTCTTGATGCCATCCAACAAGTCCCATCCTATGCTAAGTTTCTTAAGGACATGTGCACCAAGAAGAGAAAGACTAATGTACCCAAAAATGTCTTCTTAGCCACTAACATTAGTGAGCTATTGTCGGGTCTGATCCCTGTCAAGTATAAGGATTCAGGTTGTCCCACTATTGCCTGCACATAGGATAAGCCAAGATTAGTCGTGCACTTCTTGACTTAGGGGCAAGTATCAACATGCTCCCATTCTCAGTTTATCAACAACTCGGGTTGGGTGATCTTAGTCCAACTCGACTCACTATCTAGCTGGCTGACCGTTTAGTGAAAGTCCCAAAGGGAGAAATTAATGATGTCCTTATCCGGGTCGGGGAGTTTATTTACCCTGTTGATTTCATAGTTCTAGAGAAACAACCTGTGTCCAATCCTCGGGCTCAAACTCCTGTTATCCTAGGGCGACCATTCCTTGCTACTGCCAATGTCATTATCAATTGTAGGAATGGGTCCATGAGGTTAACCTTTGGGGATATGACTAAGAAGTCAATGTCTTCAACCTAGGAAACAACCCCGTGATGTTAAGGACCAAACATTTGAAGTCAACCTCATTGAGAACTTAACAAGTGAACACAGGAAAGAATTAGAACTAGAAACTGAGTGTGACTTCGGGTTAGAGTCTGACGACTTTAATCTTGATCAGGTTGTTGAATCTGCTGTGAATTGGGCTTCGAACCCTATTTCACCAAATATGGAGCCAACAAATGTGACTCATCCTTCCAGTGAGCCTTCCTTTTTCTTAGAATTGAAAGCCTTACCTGCGCATCTCAAGTACGTCTATCTAGACGAACAAGAGACCTTTCCTGTCATCATTGCCTCCCATTTAAACGATGGGCAAGAAGAAAATCTTAAAGCAATTCTAAAAAAACATAGGGAAGCCATTGGTTGGACTATGACTGATATAAGGGGATTGAGTCCAACCATAGTTTAACATCGCATTCATCTCAATAAAGATGCAACACCTAAAAGAGACCTGCGGCGTAGGTTAAACCCTATAATATAAGAGGCTGTTCATGCTGAAATTGTGAAACTCTTAGACAATGGGATAATCTATCCCATTTCTGATAGCCAATGGGTCAATCCTGTCCACACGGTTCCAAAGAAATCTAGTTTCACCGTAGTGGAAAATGAGAACAAAGAGTTGGTCCAAACACGACTTCCCATAAAGATTCGAATTTGCATTGACTATAGGAAGCTTAATGCTGCAACTCATAAGGACCATTTTTCACTTTCCTTCATTGATCAAATGCTTGAATGTTTGGCGGGCTACGAATATTACTATTTCTTGGATGGTTGTTCGGGGTATAATCAGATTCTTATTGCTCTTGAGGACCAAGAAAAGACTACTTTCACATGTCCATTTGGGACATTTGCTTATAGTCGATGCCTTTCGGCTTGTACTGCCCCAACAACGTTTTAACGTTGTATGTTGAGTCTTTTTCTAATATAGTAGAACGATTCTTAGAAATCTTCATGGATGATTTCTCCATCTATGGAGATTCGTTCATTCAATATCTCCACCATTTAGAGCTTGTCCACTAACGTTGTGCTGAGAAAAATCTGACACTGAACTGGGAGAAATGCCACTTCATGGTAAGATATGAAATTCTCTTGGGTCATGAAATCTCCAAGAAAGGAATTGAAGTGGATAGAGCAAAGATTGAGGTTATTGCTAAGCTTCTCATGCCCAAATGTGTGAAGGATATTCGATCCTTTTTAGGACACGCCAGTTTTTACTAAAGATTTATCAAGGATTTTAGCAAGATTGCTAGACCCTTGACTAATCTGTTAACTAAGGACGTGTCCTTCACTTTCGATACTGAATGTTTAAATTCTTGAGAGAAGCTTAAGAGAGAGCTTATTTCTGCACCAATCATATCTGCACCGGATTGGTTTAAGCCGTTAGAAATTATGTGCGATGCTTATGATTTTGCCATAGGCACTGTCCTAAGAAAACGCATTGATAACAAACAACACGTGATTTACTACTCTAGTAGTACTCTCAGCGATGCTCAATTGAACTACACTACTACTGAGAAGGAATTCCTTGGCAGTAGTGTTTGCCTTAGAGAAATTTCGTCCCTACCTACTAGGGTCCAAAACCACCATTTTCACCGATCATTCTGCGCTTAGGTACCTCATGATGAAGAAGGATGCCAAGGCCCGACTCATTCGTTGGATCCTCCTTCTTCAAGAATTCGATCTCGAGATTCGAGACCAGAAAGGCGTAAAAAATGTCGTTGCTAACCATCTCTCACGAATTTCAAATTCTCCATACCACGAATTGCCCATAAATGAGGACTTTCCTGATGAAAATCTCTTAGCTATCTTTAGGGAACCTTGATTTGCTGATATAGTGAATTACTTAGTCATAAACCAAACTCCGCCTCATTGATCCAAAAATAATATATACCGGTTCTTATCTCAGGTCTGGTACTTATTTTGGGAGGAACCATATCTTTTTAAGTACTGTTCCGACTAAATTATTAGGAGATGCATTCCCGATAAAGAGGTTAAGAGTGTTTTATCCTTTTGTCACGAACTTACATGTGGTGGACACTTTGGTCCCCGCAAGACTGCTGAAAAAGTGCTACAGAAAGGGTTCTATTGGCCCACTTTGTTCAAAGATGCTTATAAATTTTGCAAGACGTTCCCTAGATGCCAGATGATAGGAAGGATCTCAAAATGAGATATGATGCCCCTCGGCCAATTCTAAAAATAGAACTCTTTGATGTTTGAGGCATCAACTTTATGGGTCCATTTCCTAACTCATTTGGAAACAAATACATATTGGTTGCTGTGGACTATGTGTCCAAGTGGGTTGAAGCCATTCCCAATAGAACTAATGATAACAAAGTTGTCATAAAGTTTTTAAAAGAGAACATTTGCTCACGCTTCGGAACCCCTAGTGCTATCATTAGTGATAATGGTACTCACTTTTGTAACAGATCCTTTGAAGTTCTTATGCGAAAGTATATCATAACTCACAAATTGTCCACACCTTATATCCTCAAATCAGTGGGCAGGTTGAGGTCCCCAATAGACAAATCAAGCTTATTTTGGAGAAGACTGTGAATCAAAATCAAAAAGATTGGTCCACCAAACTTGTAGATGCCCTATAGGCCTATAGGACCGCTTTCAAGACGATTCTAGGGATGTCTCTGAAAGTACACCTAGAGGGGGGTGAATAGGTGTACGGCTAATCTAATGAACAAAATGCGAAAATTAAAAACTTAATTGCAACAATACTTAATGCAACCAACGAGTGTAGCCGAATTCCCGGTGAAGGGCTCTGGACTAACTCCTCTTGATTCCTCTGAATAAGAGTTGAGGTGCTATATGAAGCTCTCGTGGTTAAGCACAAGTGAGGCACACACAAACAAGCCAAGCATATAATGAATGAGCAATATGAAATGATGCAAGGCATAAAGTAAAGAGAGAGAGAGAGAGAGTTAGAAAGTTAATGGATCAATCGCTAACACACGGATATGTTTCGAGGTTCGAGCACCCAACTTTACGTCCCCGCCTTCACACAGAAGGATTTCCACTAACTTGTCCACAAAGGACTCCCACACAAGGGACCTCCACTGAGGATTTGGGGCAATTATAATATGGAGTACACAACTCCTCTCTCAACCAAAACAACCTCTACACTTAGAGGTTAGGCACAAAGCCACCATAAATCGATCACCTCACAACTTGAGGGATGGGCACAAAGCCATACAACCAATCAACCTCTCACTAGAGGGATGGGGCACAAAGCCACCACTCCAAAATCAACCTCTACCCAAGAGGGATAACACAAAGTAGGAGGGTTTACAACTTAGTGATCAAAAGACCATAAACAAATTCTTTTCCCACAAAAATAAAGATCCTATAGATAGGATAGAATAATAAGCTCAAGTGTGAGAAAAATCAAAGGAATGGAAAATAAATACTCAAAGAAAATCCTTGGGAAAAACTAGAAATAAGAATGAAGAAGTTGAACCAAAAACACTTTACTTTGATTTTTCAAAACCCTAGAAAAACACCAAATCATGTGTAAACTTTAGAGCCCAAAACTTCTTTTTGATTGCTGCAAAAACACTAGTAAGATCAGAAAATTAGCTCTCCAAAAACTTGTTAAAAACTATTAAGAGAAAACCCAATTTATAGCCATTTGAAAAAAACTAGCCGTTGGCAGCATTATGGTCAGAATTGACCATCCGGTCGACCGGCTGGTCGACCGACCAACGGTCAAATTTTGACCGTTGCCAACCTACGGTCGACCGCCCGGTCGACCGTCCTTACCCGAGAGTAAGGATGCTACAGTCGGTCGACCGCACAGTCGACTAGCCCAAGAGGCTGGCTGCGTGCACGTTTGTGTGCACGTCCGGTCGACCGGTCGACCGGCTCCTGGTCCGGTCGACCGGTCAGTCGACCGCCAGAGCCTGGCAGATAGGTTTAGGGACTTGAAAAACTTGGTTTTAATCATCAAATAAATCCCATAAATTCTCTAAAAATCTACAAAAATAGTTTCAGTATAATACTTTGATAAACAAACATGTGTGAAAAAATTCAACACATTTTTCAAACAATTTGAACCATTTTTGTGACTTAGAAATTTTGCCAAAAACTAAAATCTGTATTTTCTAAAACTTGAATTTTTGAATTGAAAATTCGTTTTGTCCAAAACTCATCCAAATACAAAAACATGATACTTAAACAACTTGAAGCATATAGTATATGGATATAATCCAATATACATGACAGATATATATCAATGTTTTTGACTTAAAATCCAAAAATATGTTTTGTTAAAATACCAAAACTCCAAACTCATGAAATAGACTATCAAACTAAGTTTGTTTAAATAGTTGAAGCATGCATGTATATAGAACAAATCTAATATACATTAAACCATGTAAACTTGTTGATTCTATCTATTCATGAAAAGCAAGATCAGTTAAACCAAAAACCGAAAACCAAAACCAAAACATGAAACGTGTGTGTGTTATGAACTTGAGCATATCACACTATCTAATCTTTAACAAATGGATCTAAAATAATAAACTAAACTATGTACCGAAATCTTCTTGTAGAGCGCCGTCTCTAAGTCAACTCGATCCAAACCGTAATCCACCGAGCTTGACTCCAACGAGTGCTAGATATGAATTTTGACGCTCGGGCTCTTGAATCACCATGTGAAAAGCTCCAAAACACCTTTGTTGAAGCTAATCACCTACTAATTTCTTAGTTAAATATCTGAAACTAAACATCACAAGATTATTAGTAAACAAAATTACATGAGTTAATCATCATCAAAACTAGAGTGGAAGGCCTCTGGGCCAACAATCTCCCCCTTTTTGATGATGACAAAACTCATGGAGTTATATATGCATAGATTAAAGTTAAGCTTCAAAGAAGCTCCCCCTTAACTCATGCATAGCAATAAACAATAAATATATGCAATGAATACTAAACATAGATATGCATCAACATGCATAAAAACAATGAAATGAATATGCTCTTGATACCAAACATGAAATAAACATGCTCTTGATACCAAACTTTTAAAATAAATTCTTTTTCCTTTTTAAAATAAACATGTTCTTAAATAATTGCTTTTGATACCAATAAAAATTTCAATGAAAAAAACTTAAGCTCTTGATACCAATCAATAAAATAAAATTCTTGATACCAATTGGAAAGATAATCACTAAAAGTTTTTGATACCAACAATAAAAATATCAATATGAAACAACCTTACAAATAAACAAATAAACAATAAACATGCATATTAAACAATAAACATGCATATAAACTCAAATACTTCTCCCCCTTTTTGTCAATTATCAACAAAGGGGTCAAAGAAAACAATGTTCTCCCCCTTTTTGTCTTAAACAAAAAAATCAATGAGGGGTGAAATCTAATCAAAACATTATGAATACCAATTGAAAGTACATAATGTGGTACATAAATAAATGTTTTTAATATATACCAATTAAATACCAATTGTAAGTAAATAAATCATTTTGAGCAATTCAAATCACCAATTGAAACACAATAAGATCAAGTGTATAACTCATATTTCCTACCACCCATTTCATGCACATGTTTAAAAGGATTTTCAATAAGAAGCAAACAAGGCATGGTCGCCCAACCAACCGCCCTTAAATGGGCAGGGTTTTCAAAAATAGATTTGAAAATATAGTATATTTGAAAAGCTCTGTCATAATGAAGAATACGAACTAGTTTTAAGAAAAATTTGAAAACTAGTACGAAATCCTTCAAGCAAGGAATAAAACAAAATTATATTCCATAAAACATGAAAATCACTAAACCAATGTCACTCAAAATCTATATAGCACATATAATACTCATGAAAACAAAATCATCATAAGAAAACATCAAGAATATGAGTGTACAAGTTTTGTAAACAACAAATCATGGAAATAGGCAATCAAATTCAAATACAAAATTCCTTAAAAACATCAAAACTAGAATCCCTTCAAGGTGTATGTTTGTCAAGTACAAACTACCGTATACATATATATCCAAATATAAACGAGTTCACAAAAGTATATGCATGAAGGCAAGTGGCTCAAGGATGTATATGTATAGCTAATAGTTTAGACACAATAGACATATACATGAAGTTAAACAGAAATATGAAAACATGTACAAAATAGGAATACAAGTCAAATGCATGAATCATCAAAACTAGGCTATACTAGTACATCTAATGAGTACAAATGAGCTTTCAAGTACAAACATATAATAGTCTATTTATGGCTCACTAGTTGTACAAGTATATATCTAAGTTATAATGAAAACTAACATCCAAACATGTAATCAAAACATGAAGCATCAAAATAAAAACTCATAAGCATACATATGATCATTATGTACATGCACATGCATAGATTTAGGACATACACATTAGTTAAAATAAATGTGAGAACACAAAGATATAAATCCATATTAAACATGGGTGTCTCAAATAACTAATCATGTATATCACTAATCTAAATATCATGGCATATAACATACTAATCATGAAACATCAAAACATGCTAAAAATGAATAATATGGAAGCATGTAAACATAAATAAGGAGTAAGAGATCGTTACCAAAACCATGAAGGCAACTCTCCATATCTCTAAAATGAGGTAGTCCTCCCACCAAACTCCCCTTGAAAGTGATGCATCCAAATTGTCCTCTTTTAGGCTCGGAACGCATCCACCTCAAGGCACCATTATTCTCACGTCATGTGAGTGCTCACACCTACATCAACTAAGATAGGGGTGGTCTTTGGTACCCATACTCTTTTGGGTCCATGGGGGTTAGCACCTTTCCTAACCCAAACAAATTTTGTTGCTAAATTTTCATCATATATCTTATCATAGCAAAATTTAGCAAGGTGACCCTTACGTCCACAATGTGTATATGTGTACACATGAGCATACATCGTGTTGTAAGTGTGTACGTGAGGAGCATGTGTATGCCGTGATTTGTGTGCATGCATAGATGGAATTTGTTTCTTGCGAAATATGGATTCCAATCGTGTATGATTCAAGGCACATTGGCTCAAAGTGGAGCCCAAACAATCAATACTCTTCTTAAGCATAGATATATCATTTTCAATTATAGAAGAGGTGCATGCAATAGGTAAGCTAGGTGAAGCTACACAAGCATGGCAAATATGTGTAGACAAATCATTTTTCAAAGAAACATTTTTATTTAAACAATCTTTCAATTCTTGTGAAATCAAATTTATTTTATTTTTCAAAGAATTATTTTCTTTTAATACAAAATCAAGTTTTGAAGTTAAATCCTCATTTTTCTTCAAAACATATTCACAATCATTTTTACTTTTCAAAATTTTATTTTCATTAAGTGCAAGATCAAGTTGGGATTTAAGCGAGTCACTTTCACTTGAAATCTCATCCCTTTCTTGCAAAACAATCTCAAGCTTTTAAACCAAGACTTTTCTTTTTCAAAAGTTCGTATTTTGAAATCAAATTTTCACAATTTTAGCAAGTTCATCATTCATGGCTTGTGCCTCTAAACACTCATTGCAATAGGAACTAGTGCTAGTATCTAGTTGAGTTTTCGATTGTACCTCAAGGGAGTCATTCCCTTGGACCATGAAGTAATGTTCGTTGGACTTGTCTCTCCTAGATCTCCTCTCCTTATTGATAAGCGTTGGTAGCTCGGGAGATGTCAAAATACTCCATACTACAAAAGCGGACTCATAGTGAGAAAACACATGTAAATATTCTTTATCAAGAGATGCTCTAAGTGCCTTTAGGGCTAGTGCATTGGCCTCTATATGCTTGCTATCATTAAGATAGGATTCCTTGGTAATGGCAAGGTAAACTCTATAACCTAGGGTTTTTAAATGACAACTCATCAGAACCTTCCATATATCAAGTCTAGAGATATCAAACATGGGAGGGACATCCATGAGTGCAAACAATATGTGTGCAAATACAAATGAAAGATTAGCTAAACCAAGATAACACTCCAAGGTGATTAAACCAAATATCAGGAGCGTAGGCTCTGATACCAATTGAAAGTACACCTAGAGGGGGGTGAATAGGTGTACAGCTAATCTAATGAACAAAATGCGGAAATTAAAAACTTAATTGCAACAACACTTAATGCAACCAACGAGTGTAGCCGAATTCCCGGTGAAGGGCTCTGGACTAACTCCTCTTGATTCCTCTGAATAAGAGTTGAGGCGCTATATGAAGCTCTCGTAGTTAAGCACAAGTGAGGCACACACAAACAAGCCAAGCATATAATGAATGGGCAATATGAAATGATGCAAGGCACAAAGTAAAGAGAGAGAGTTAGAGAGTCAATGGATCAATCGCTAACACACGGATATGTTTCGAGGTTCGAGCACCCAGCTCTACGTCCTCGGCTTCACACAGAAGGATTTTCACTAACTTGTCCATAAAGGACTCCCACACAGGGAACCTCCACTGAGGATTTGGGGCAATTACAATATGGAGTGCACAACTCTACTCTCAACCAAAACAACCTCTACTCTTAGAGGCTAGGCACAAAGCCACCACAAATCGATCACCTCACAACTTGAGGGATAGCCACAAAGCCACACAACCAATCAACCCTCACTAGAGGGATAGGGCACAAAGTCACCACTCCAAAATCAACCTCTACCCTAGAGGGATAACACAAAGTAGGAGGGTTTACAACTTAGTGATCAAAAGACCACAAACAATTTTTTTTCCCACAAAAACAAAAATCCTATAGATAAGATAGAGTAATAAGCTCAAGTGTGAGAAAAACCAAAGGAATGGAAAATAAATACTCAAAGAAAATTCTTGGAAAAAACGAGAAATAAGGATGAAAAAGTTGAATCAAAAACACTTTTCCCAAAAACACTTTTCTTTGATTTTCCAAACCCTAGAAAAACATCAAACTCAAGTGTAAATTTTAAAGCCCAAAACTTCTTTTTGATTGTTGCAGAAACACTAGTAAGATCAGAAAATTAGCTCTCCAAAAACTTACTAAAAACTATTAAGAGAAAATCCAATTTATAGCCATTTGAAAAAACTAGTCGTTGGCAGCAATTATGGTCAGAATTGACCGGCCGGTCGACCGGCCAACGGTCGGATTTTAACCGTTGCCAATCTACGGTCGACCGCCGGTCGACCGTCCTTCCCCGAGAGTAAGGATGCTACAGTCGGTCGACCGGCCCAAGGGGTTGGCTGCGTGCACTTTTGTGTGCACGTCCAGTCGACCGATCCAGTCGACCGGCTCCTGGTCCGGTCGACCGGTCGGTCGACCGCCAGAGCCTGGCAGACAGGTTTAGGGACTTGAAAAACTTGATTTTTAATCATCAAATAAATCCCATAAATTCTCTAAAAATTCACAAAAATAGTTTCAGTATAATACTTTGATAAACAAACATGTGTGAAAAAATTCAACACATATTTCAAACAATTTGAACCATTTTTATGACTTAGAAATTTTGCCAAAAACCAAAATCTGTATTTTCTAAAACTTGGATTTTTGAATTAAAAATTCGTTTTGTCCAAAACTCATCCAAATACAAAAACATGATACTTAAACAACTTGAAGCATATAGTATATGGATATAATCCAATATACATGAAAGATATATATCAATGTTTTTGACTTAAAATCAAAAAATATGTTTTGTTAAAATACTAAAACTCCAAACTCATGAAATAGACTATCAAACTAAGTTTGTTTAAATAGTTGAAGCATGCATATATATAGAACAAAACTAATATACATTAAATCATGTAAACTTGTTGATTCTATCTATTCATGAAAACCAAGATCGGTTAAACCAAAAACCGAAAACCAAAACCAAAACATGAAACGTGTGTGTTGTGAACTTGAGCATATCACACTATCTAATCTTTAACAAATTGATCTAAAATAATAAACTAAACTATGTACCGAAATCTTCTTATAGAGTGCCGTCTCCAAGTCGACTCGATCCAAACCATGATCAACCGAGCTTGAGAACGAGTGCTAGATATGAACTTTGACGCTCGGGCTCTTGAATCACCATGTGAAAAACTCCAAAACACCTTTGTTGAAGCTAAACACCTACTAATATATTGGTTAAATATCTGAAACTAAACATCACAAGATTATTAGTAAACATAACTACATGAGTTAATCATCATCAAAACTAGAGTGGAAGGCCTCTGGGTCAACAGTCTCCTTATAGGTTAGTCTTTGGGAAGGCATGCCACCTACCCGTTGAGTTAGAGCACCGGACCTTATGGGAAATCAAGCAGTTGAATTTCGATTTGACTAAGGCCAGTGACCTTCAGAAATTATAAATTTCCGAATTAGAAAAGTTGAGAAATGAGGCCTATGAAAATGCTAAGATCACTAAAGATAGAGTTAAGATTTTTCATGATAAACACATCATAAGAAATACTTTTGTCCCTAGAACTTAGTTTAATTTTTCTCTTTGTTTTTAAGGTTTAGGCACTTTGTTAGATAGTATAGAAGTTGTATCTTTGTTCGTAGTTCAGTTCAAATACCAGTGAGAGAGAGAAATAGAGTGATTGTAATCTGAAGATTGAAGTGACATCAATAAAAGGATCAAGCTTTCTCTTCTTCCATTCCAATTCACGGGTATGTCTTGCTTTATTTTCATGTATTATTTTTCATCTTCCATGAGTAGCAAAATTCGTTTTCTGGGCTCACTATTGTTCGTCTTTTCGATCCCTCTTATTTTTGAATGGTTTTGATGTAAAGACCCAATGGAATCACATGCATGCCTAAACTAAGTCTTTCTTCTTTGAAAGTGTTCTTGAATGCACATGAGGATGGGTTTGGATTTCTAAACTTCTACTTCTTTTAAAACATCTCCTGAACTTGATTTTATTTCATACTTAAAAAACTTGATGATTTAACATTCAATTCAAAATGATTTCTTAAAGAACAGAGTTAACTTTTCCAAACTATCTTATTTACTTTGCTTAAAACTAAACTCAAGCTTAGGATTTTGCCTATGATCAAGTGAAGGCACTAGAAATTCAAAAGAAGAACACATCATTAAGTAAGTGAGATAGTGAACCCAGATCTTCTTCTTATATTACAAACAAAAAATCACTCTTCAAGCTTTTAAAAAAATCACCTTTTTCAAAGCCTTCTCCATAGCCTTCTCTAAGTTTGTAAATGTTCTTTTAATCATTTCCCTTCTCTCCATTCTCTTTTTCAATTGAAAAAAAAGAAAGACACCAACTTCATTCTTTGTTACTTAACAAAAACACCAAAAAGCTTTTATCACATTCCTCCTTGTGGACACGACCCATTAGCGCAAAGCTACACAGTAATTCTTATCACTTTTATTTCTCGATCACTTGTTCCCACAATAACAACACATGAGAACCTGCAAGCTTGTCGAGGACACAACCTCAACTTCTTCAAATACAAAGGTAGAACACTTGGTGATCACTTCCTCATCACAAATAAAAACACTCTCACATACAAGGATTCTATAGGATAGATTTAGCAATGTAAGGCTCAAGCTGGTGTGAGAAAACTAGATAGATTTGACAGTGAAAAGCTTAAGAAAATCTTTTTGAAAACTCAAGAGAAGCACTCTTGAAAACTCTCTTTTGATATGTAAATGAATCTCTAAAAGCTTGTTGAGAAAATTCTATCGAAGATGGAAAAATAGGCTCTTGAAAAACTTTTTCAAAACTCACCCAAAATTTTCATTTATATAGGCCAAGAAAAACTAGCCGTTACGAATCAGAAAGTGCCAGAAATGACCAATCGGTTGACGGCCCGGTCGATTGACCGACGGTTAAATTTTTGACCATTAGAGCTTGGCGGTCCACTGACCGGAGACCGAGACTGTGCAATAGGTCAACTTTGAGCATAGTTTTAAGGTCTAAGATGTTTGAATTTAGAAATAATCATATAGGAAGAATTTGTAACTCTTTAAGTCTTCTTTCTAATGCAACTTAATTCAAATCAATCAAATATCAGAGTAAAATGATATAAATAAATACTAAAAGGTGTTAAACTAGAAAATTATAAACTGTTTTCAAAACATGAACTGACTTCAAACCAATAATTGATATCTTTAAAGTTTGAATTAGGAAATGATTATTAAATAAAAAATATATCCATGAAAGTTATCTTTAAAATGCAATTTAAATCACATTGATTGGATATTATAATTAAACATTATGGCTAAAATACTGAAAGGATATCGAGCAAAATAGCAAAACGGTCGGTCGAGCGGTCGGCCGATCCCACCAACCAGAGAGCCAAGCTCTCTGGCGGTCGACCGTCTAGTCAACCAAACCAGCAGAGAGCATTGAGCTACTCTGCGATCGACTGGTCAGTCAAACGATATGCATAGCCAGTTGGCCTGTGCACATCCTGTCGACCGGGCTCAGCCTCAAAATAATATATTGAGTATTTTTAAATATCTTTTTAAATTCAATTTAAACACTAATAAATCTCCATAAATACTATAAAAATAAGTTCATGTAAATAAAATGAGGTAAAAATATATGTGCTAAAAGTCAACACATATTACAAATATGCGAACTTGTTTTTGAGCTGTAGAAATTTAATCTTGAAATCAAAATAATATTTTCTAAAAACTGAACTTTTAAATGAAAACTGGTTTTTTCAAAACTCCAAAAATACAAAAACAAGTTGTTCAAATATCTTTGAAATTCAGTAGTGTATCGATATACAAACAAAATGATATGAACTTGTTTTTGATGAAATACAGCTTATAAACTAAAATACAAAACGTAAATCAATTAAATTGAAACCAAACATTTATGAGTGTGTGTAAGGTTGAGTAATCAAAACTAATCTATTTTTTATATAAATTCTAAACTTAGATACTCTTGACTCAAGTCTTCATGAATAAATCTTTTTCTCAATATTGACTTGATTCAAACTTGATTCCATCGAGTTAGACTTCTCATTGAGTACTTGATGCGATTTTTAAGTGTGAGCTCTTGAATCAACACGTGCTAGCTTCAAAACTTGACCTTGAATCTTTTGTTGAAGTTAAAAAATAATCTAAGATATTGATAAATATCTGAAACTTAACAATATAAGATCATTAGTATTATAATTACATGAGTTAATCATTATCAAAACTAAAGTGATGAGGTTTTGAACCAACAATCTCCCCCTTTTTTTATGATGACAAAACTTATGGAGTTATATATGCATGAATTAAAGATAAGCTTTATAAAAGTTCTCCCTTAACTCATGTATAGCATAAAATATGTAGATATTCAACAAGTCTCATAATTAAACATTAAACATAGACATATATGTATAAACACAAACATACCATGCGTATATAAATTCTAAACTTCTCTCTCCCTTTTTGTCAACTCATCAACAAAGGGGTAAAGAAAACATGGTAAATATATATGCGATATAAATTTATGAAAATGAGAGACATTAAGTCAACTCTTCCTGCATACATGCATTACATGAAAAAGGGATGAGTAAACCCTAATCCATAAGCATAATATACAATGTATAGACGGAGATGTTAAGCTCTCCCTACACGATATAGAGATGAGAGGTCAAGCTCTTTTTTATACAATACACTCATCATAAATTTATATGTAGAGAAGATGTTAAGTTAACTTCCCTTGCATATAGGCAATTACATATCAAAAATAAATTTTGGAAACAATAAAAATTTTCTAAATTAATTGAAAGGATAAATAGTTTAAAGTTGGTTTATTGTAAAATTGAAACCAATTTTGAAATACCATTTGTAATTAAATGTAAACAAAGATACCATTTTAAGTCAAAGATTTTTTTATTATTTTTTTAAAATAATCACAAAACTAATGCATAAGTTTGTTAAAAATAAAACAAGTGTATTTGAAGTAAATTCAAGCTTAGCGTGAACCAATAGTGCTATAAAATATAAATGAACATTGTACAATCAATCATATATATGCATGTGTGTCAATAAAAATACCATATTAAATTTAATGCATGCATATATAGATAAATATGAACGATTATACAAAAATGAAATATCATAAGGAACATGTGTATAAGTCATTGAAATCACCAACCTACATGCACATGTCAAAACAATAGTCATTTAAATATATACAAGGCATGATCACCCAACCATCCGCCCACTTAGATAGAAATTTTCAAAAATAATGATTTGAAAGTAGTTTAGTACAGATTGAAAACACTATCAAGTGAAGAATAAAAGAACTAACTTAAAATTGTTTTAAAAACTAGTTCAAGATCCATCAAACATAAATCAAATCATATATCTCATAAAACATGTATATTACATAAGAATTGTCACTCAAAGTCTATATTGCATAAATATGTGCTCATGAATGTAAAATCTGAAAGTACACCTAGAGGGGGTTGCATAGGTGTATGGCTAATCTAATGACAAATGATGCGGAATTAAACTTAATTGTAACACACTTAGTATAATCAAAGAGTGCAGCCAAATTCTCGGTGAAGGACTCTGGACTATCTCCTTTAAATTCCTCTAAATAAGAGTTGAGGTGCTATGTAAAGCTCTCTTGGTTGAACACAAGTGAGGCATACAATCAAACCCAAGCATATATATAATTTGAACAATATGATGCAATGCATAATATAAGAGAGAGTTAGAGATAGTTGATCAAATGCAAATACAAGGATATGTTTCGAGGTTCGAGCACCCAGCTCTACGTCCCCGCCTTCACACAGAAGGATTTCCACTATAGCATCCACATAGGACTTCATACACAGGGAACCTCCACTGAGGATTTGGGCAAATACAACTTGGGAGTACACAACTCCTCTCTCACCAAATACAACCTCTCACTAGAGGCTAGGCACAAAGCTAACACAAGATCAACCTCTCACTAGAGGGATACCAGCAAACTCAATCACCTTTACACTTAGAGGGATACCAACAACCCAATTGCACAACCTCCTCTACACTTAGAGGGAAAGGCACAAAGCCAAGCAAAGATAAGGGTTTACAACACTTGGTGATCTCAAAGACCACAAACCAATTTTTCTCACTAAAATAAGATCCTATAGATAGGATAGATATGATAGCTCAAGTGTGAGAAAATAAAGTGTTTGGAACAAAGAAAAACACTTAGGAAAATCTCCAAATAAATATAGAAATTTACATCAAAAATCAATTCCCAAAAGACTCTATTTTCTTTGAAATTCTAATACTTTAAAAAAAATAAAGAATGATCTTTGAAACCCAAAAACTCTTTTGAAAACTTACTGTTAAACACTTGTAAAGGTGAGAAAAATTACTTTCTAAAACCTTAGTGAAAATAGCTCAAGAATGTGGGGTATTTATAGCCCCAAACAATTCTGCCTGTTGGCAGCAGAAAAGGGCAGATTTGCCCTTTCGGTCGACTACCCGGTCGACCAGCCCAACGGTCATTTTTATGACCATTGTGCCCCAGGTCGACCGCCCGGTCGACCGGGACTGGATACAGAGAGCAGCAGCTCTCTACCGGTCGACCGGCTAGTCGACCGGGGCCATTTCCAGAGAGCAGTGCTCTCTGGACGGTCGACCGCTCGGTCGACCGGCCCACTAGCCTAGGATGCGTGCACGTCCTGTGCACGTCCGGTCGACTGGCAGACAGCCAGGTCAAACATTTTAGGGATTAAAAAATTGAGTTTTTGACTTCAATTAAATCCCATAAAATCACATAAATTTCACAAAAATCAGTTCTTATTAGATCTTTGAAATATAAATATGTGTGAGTAAAATTCAACACATATTACAAATTATTTGAATCATTTTTGTGTTCTTAAAAATTTGCCTTAAACCAAAATCCGTATTTTTTAAAACTTAGATTTTTGAAATGGAAAACCTTTTTCTCCAAAACTCATGTAAATACAAAAACATGATATTGAAACAAATTTGAAGCACATTGTATATAGATAGAATCCAATATACATGAAAGATATTATATCAATATTTTTGACATTAAATACAAAAATAAGTTTTGTTTAAATACAAAACTCCAAACACATGAATAGGCTTTTCAAAATAAGTTTTTCTAAGTATATGAAGCATAGATGTATATAAATCAAATCTAATATACATTAAGACTTGTAAACTTATTTTGATTCTATCTATTCATGAAAACCATATATTTGAACTAGGAATCCAAAACCGGTTAAACTAAAAACAAAACATGATACCTTAAAACAAGTGTGTGTGTGTGTGTGTGTGTGTGTGTGTGTGTGTGTGTGTATAAACTTGAGCATATCAATACTATCTAATCTTTACAATAAGATCTAAACCATAAACTAAACAAACCAATGTCTTCTTGTAGAACTCCGTCTCCAAGTCGACTCGATCCAACGAGCTTGACTCCAATCGAGTGCTAGATGCGATCTTAACGCTCGAGCTCTTGAATCAACATGTGAAAGCTTCAAAACACCTTTGTTGAAGCTAATCACCTACTAATATCTTGATCAAATATCTGAAACTAAATATCACAAGATTATTAGTAAACTATAACTACATGAGTTAATTATCATCAAAACTAGAGTAAAAGGCCTCTGGGCCAACAATCTCCCCCTTTTTGATGATGACAAAACTCATGAAGTTATATATGCATGGATTAAAGTTAAACTTCATGGAAGCTCCCCCCTTAACTCATGCATAGCAATAAACATAAAGATATGCAATGAATGCTCAACATAAATATGCATAAACATGATATTTGATACTAATAAAATAAACATGATCTTGATACCAACAAAAGATGCTCTTGATACCAATAGTAAAAGATAACAAATTTAAACAAATATTAAACATACATGCATATATAAAACTCCAAACATCTAACCCCATTTTTGTCAATTCATCAATAAAGGGGTACAAACACTAAAGACATAAATAATATTTTTCTTCCTTTTTGTATAAATCAAAACAATAAAGGTACATATATGCGATATACATTCATGAAGAGGAAAAATATGAAGTTAACTCCCCCTGCATTCATGCATTACATGAAATAGAGATGACTAGACCCTAATCACATAACGCATAATATACAATGTATAAAAGGAGATGTGAAGCTCCTCCTACACACGTGTAAGACATAAAGAAGAGCGGTCAAGCTTCTCAATATGAGATACACTCAATATGAATTTATATATATAGAGAAGATGTTAAGCTCCCCTTGCATATAAGCAATATATATCAAAGCTTTTGATACCAAATTATGATACCAATTGAAAATAAACAAAAATTTTAAGATATCAAAAGATACCAATTGAAAATATCTTGTAGACTTTTGATACCAATGGAAAATGAAACATTGTATGTTTTGATACCAATTGAAATATATATGTATAGTGTAAATCATGATACCAATTGTAAACATTTTGTAAATTTGATACCAAATGAGAATATTTTATAATTTTGATATCAATTGAAAGTGAAAACCAAATATTTTTATGTAAACATAACTCATTTCAATGTGGTTACCAGTTTAAAATGAAATATGATACCAATTGAAAAACATAAACCAATCTTTTTGGTTAAATACTAAAATCATTTTACAAATTGAAAGACAAACCAACTATTTGGTTAAAGAATTCATTTTGCAATAAAGATACCAAATTTTAGAATAAAGCCAATTTAAGATTTTTTATACCAATATTGAAAATGTTAGCATATTCTAAATTAAAATATTTTTCATTAAGAGCGTAGGAAACCAATTGAAAAATAATATGCCAAATAATATCATTTTTCATCATAAAGAGTGGGAGTAAGATATCAATTGAAAATACAATCGATTGAAAAATAAAACATGATGTTTTCTCCCCCTTTATGAAATACCAATGAAAATGATACATAAGCTTGTATAAAATCTCAATTTGAAAACTTATAATCATTAAGGATAAATCAAGCTTAGCATAAACATAATTTGTACTTTAAGATGTAAAGATATAGTAAGCACAATCAAATCTTATATATATGTATGAAAAAGTAAATACCAATAGAAATTGATACTTTTTAAAATTTTGAAGCATACATATATAGAAAAAAAATGAGTATACAAACATGAAAATATCAATTGGGATACCAATTGAAACACAATGAGGATCAAGTGTGTAACTCATGCTACCTCCCTTTCTGCACATATTTAAATAGATTTTCAATTAAGAGCATACAAGGCATGGTCGCCCATCCAACCGCCCTTATTGGGTAGGGGTTTTCAAAAATAGGATTTGAAAATATAACATGTTTGAAAAACTCTACCAATATGAAGAATACGCAACTAGTTTTATGATAAACTTGAAAACTAGTACAAAATCCTTCAAGTAAGGAATAAAACAATAACATATCTATGAAAACATGAAAATCACACAATCATCAACACTCAAAAAGCAATAAGCTCATATAATCTCATGAAAATAAATCATGAGTAAACAACAAATATAGAGTGTAAAAGAATGATGTAAAAACTATAATCATGGGAATAGGCAATAAGCTCAAAAAAACATGAAAATTTAATTTTCATCAAAATAATACTAACTCCAAGGCATATGTATGTTTTATTAAAACTAAAGGTATACATACATATCCAAACACAATTGAGTCTATAAAGAGATTTTGCATGAAAGGCAAATGACTCAAGGGTATACATGTATATCCAATAATTTTGGCAAAATTAACATATACATGAAGTTAAAACATACCATCATGAAAAACATGTCCAAAAATAGGGAATACAAGTCAAAATGCATGAATCATCAAAACTAGGCTATACTAGTACATCTAATGAGTACAAATGAGCAATCAAGTACAAACATATAATAATCTATTTGTGGCTAGTTGTACAAGTATATACACAAGTGTTAATGAAATCTACATCTAAACATGTAATCAGAACATGAAGCATAAAACGGAAAACATAAGCCAACATGATCATTATGTAAATACACATGTATTAGATCTATGATATACACAATAGATAAACAAGTGTGAAAACACAAAAATATGGATTCATATGAACATGGGTATATCTCAATTACTATATATGTATTTCATAAGTCTAAATATCATGGCATTTAACGTAGTAATCAAAACATGCTAAAAATCAACAACATAAAAGTATGTAAACTAAATGGGAGTAAGAGATAGTTACCAAAACCAAGCACATCTCTATGTCTCCAAACCATAGTGGTCCTCCCACCAAACTCCCCTTAAAAGTGATGCAACCAAAATTGTCACCTTTAAGCTCGGAACGCATCCACCTCAAGGCACCAATGCTCTCACGTTAAGCAAGAGCCCACACCTACATCAAATAAAATAGGAGTGACTTTTGGTACCAATACTCTTTTGGGTCCATGGGGGTTAGCTCCTTTTCTAGCCCAAATAAATCTATTTACAAAATTTAAATCATTAATTCTATCAAAGCAAAATTTTGCACGGTGGCCCTTACGTCCACAATGTGTACAAGTGTACACATGAGCATACATGGAATCATGTGAGTGAACATGATGAGCATGTGTATGCCGTGTATGGTATGTATGCATATGTGGAACTTGTTTCTTTCGAAACATAGATTCCAACCGTGTGTGGTTCATGGCACATTAGCTCAAAGTGGAGCCCAAACAATCAACACTCTTGTTTAATATATTTATATCATTTTCAATAATGGTAGAAGAGGTAGAGCATGCTATGGTTACACTGGATGGTGAAGCTACACTAGCATGACAAATATGAGTATCTAAATTATTTTTCAAAGAAAAATTTTCATTAGAAATCAAATCCAATTTCTTTGAAATAGAAATAATTTTTTTCATAGAATCATTTTCTTTTAAAACAAAAACAAGTTTTGAAGATAGAACTTCATTTTTCTTTAAAATTTCATCACAATCATTTTTATTTTTCAAAATCTTATTTTCATTAAGAGCAAGTTCAAGTTGGGATTTCAATGAGTTCCGTTCATTTGAAATCTCAACTTTCTCTTGCAAGAAACCAAATCCTTATTTTCTTTATTAAGTCCAAAACTTTTCTTTTTCAAAGCTTTATATTTTTTAATATTTTTTCACATACAATGGAAAGTTCTTCATTTAAAGCATCAGCATCAACATAATCATTACTAGAAGAACTAGCACTCTCATTTACAAGGGTGTCCGAGTTTACCTCAAGGGAGTCATTCCCTTGGACCATGTAACAATATTGGTCGGACTCGTCTCCACTAGATTCCTTCTCCATAATGTTTGGCGTTTGAAACTTAGAGGAGGTCAAAGTGTTCCATACTGCAAAAGCGGATCACAATGAGAAATCATCATAAGATATTCTTTATTAAGTGTGCTTCTAAGTACCTCAAGGGTGTATGCATTGGCCTCTATATGCTTGCTATTACCAAGATAGAATTTCTTGGTAGCGGCAAAGAAAACATGCAAACCTAGGGTTTTGAGGTACATGGACATCCTAGCTTTCCAAACAACAATGTTGGAAGTGTTATACGTGGGAGGAGTCATATAGTTCATGAGTGTGTGTAAACAAGTATGTGTGCAAATGCAAATACTAGATTAGCAACCAAGATCTCACTCCTAGGTGGTTAAACCTAATATCAGGAGCGTAGGCTCTGATACCAATTGAAAGTACACCTAGAGGGGGTAAATAAGTGTATGGCTAATCTAATGACAAATGATGCGGAATTAAAACTTAATTGCAACACACTTAGTGTAACCAAAGAGTGTAGCCGAATTCCCGGTGAAGGGCTCTGGACTATCTCCTCTAAATTCCTCTAAATAAGAGTTGAGGTGCTATGTAAAGCTCTCTTGGTTGAACACAAGTGAGGCACACAATCAAACCCAAGCATATATATGATATGAACAATATGATGCAATGCATAATATAAGAGAGAGTTACAGATAGTGGATCAAACGCAAACACAAGAATAAGTTTCGAGATTCGAGCACCCAGCTCTACGTCCCCGTCTTCACACAGAAGAATTTTCACTATAGTGTCCACACAGGACTTCCCACACAGGGAACCTCCACTGAAGATTTAAGCAAATACAACTTGGGAGTACACAACTCCTCTCTCACCAAATACAACCTCTCACTAGAGGCTGGGCACAAAGCCAACACAAGATCAATCTCTCACTAGAAGGATACCAATAAACTCAATCACCTCTACACTTAGAGGGATACCAACAACCCAATTGCACAACCTCCTCGACACTTAGAGGGAAAGGCACAAAGCCAAGAAAAGATAAGGGTTTATAACACTTGGTGATCTCAAAGATCACAAACCAATTTTTCTCACTAAAAAAAGATCCTATAGATAGGATAGATATGATAGCTCAAGTGTGAGAAAATAAAATGTTTGGAACAAAGAAAAATACTTGGGAAGATCTCCAAATAGATATAGAAATTTAGATCAAAAACTAATTCCCAAAAGACTCTATTTTCTTTGAAATTCCAACACTTTAAAAACAAATAAAGAATGATCTTTTAAACCCAAAAACTCTTTTAAAAACTTGTTGTTAAACACTTGTAAAGGTGAGAAAAATTGCTCTCTAAAAACTTAGTGAAAACAGCTCAAGAATGTGGGGTATTTATAGCCCCAAACAATTCTGCCCGTTGGCAGCAGGAAAGGGCAGATTTGCCCTTCCGGTCGACCGCCCGGTCGACCAGCCCAATGGCCATTTTTATAACCGTTGTGCCTCTGGTCGATCGCCCGGTCGATCGGGACTGGATAAGAGAGCAGCCTCTCTGCCGGTCGACCGGCCGGTCGACTAGGGCCATTTCAAGATAGCAGAGCTCTCTGGACGGTCGACCGCCGGTCGACCGGCCCACCAGCCCAGGCTGCGTGCACGTCCTGTGCACGTCGGTCGATCGGACCGATCACCGACTCTGCTACTGTCGGCCAGTCCGGTCGACCGGCAGACAGCCAGGTCAAACATTTTAGGGATTAAAAACTTGAGTTTTTGACTTCAATTAAATCCTATAAAATCACATAAATTTCACAAAAATCAGTTCTTATTAGATCTTTGAAATATAAATATGTGTGAGTAAAATTCAACACATATTACAAATTATTTGAACTATTTTTGTGTTCTTAAAAATTTGCCTTAAACCAAAATCCATATTTTTCAAAACTTGTATTCTTGAAATGGAAAACTTTTTTCTCCAAAACTCATGTAAATACAAAAAAATGATATTAAAACAACTTTGAAGCATATTGTATATGGATAGAATCCAATATACATGAAAGATATTATATCAATGTTTTTGACATTAAATACAAAAATAAGTTTTGTTTAAATACAAAACTCCAAACACATGAATATGCTTTTCAAAATAAGTTTTTCTAAGTATATGAAGTATAGATGTATATAGATTAAATCTAATATACATTAAAACTTGTAAACTTATTTTGATTCTATCTATTCATAAAAATCATATATTTGAACTAGAATTCCAAAACCGGTTAAACCGAAAACAAAACATGATACTTTAAAACAAGTGTGTGTATGTGAACTTGAGCATATCAACACTTTCTAATCTTTATAATAAGATCTAAATCATAAACTTAACAAACTGATGTCTTCTTGTAGAACTCCCTCTCCAAGTCGACTCGATCCAAGCACGATCCAACGAGCTTGACTCCAACTGAGTGCTAGATGCAATCTTCACGCTCAAGCTCTTGAATCAACATGTGAAAGCTTCAAAACACCTTTGTTGAGGCTAATCACCTACTAATATCTTGATCAAATATCTGAAACTAAATATCACAAGATTATTAGTAAACTATAACTGCATGAGTTAATCATCATCAAAACTAGAGTGAAGGGTCTCTGGGCCAACAATCTCCCCCTTTTGATGATGACAAAACTCATGAAGTTATATATGCATGGATTAAAGTTAAACTTCATAGAATAGAGTGGGGGCTTCGGGCCCACAAAATCAGTGTGCAGAATATGTCAAATAGGGAAACTATAAATTGCAGTATGCAGAAAATTAAATTTTAATCACCCTGAAAGAAAGTAGGGTGAGTAGTCAACTCAAATAGCCACGAAAACGTGGCTTTTGCTGCGTTTGTGCAACTGTATTGAGAGCTTCTGGGCTTTATTTTCTATGAGCAGAGGCCCAGAGCCACTGATATGTCTCTGCAACGGTTTGTTTTCTGAAATTAGTTCCTGCACACAAACACAAAGAAGGAAAAAGTTAATCGTTAGTAAACCTAAAAAGAAAACTTACAGTCTCTCTCCAGTAACTGCGCCAAAATTTGATCGAGTACAAACCTTCGCCAACATCCAAGGTAAGAAATCGGCCAAAGAGGTAAGTAAATTTTTGTTTCTTTCCTTCCATTTCTTAGTGTAGAAGCACTAATTTTAGTACCAACACTTTTCTTATTTTCATTTCTTTCTTTTAACTTAGTTTTTCTCTTCTTTTGAAAATAACAACATCACCTTCTTCTTCTTCTCCTCTTCTATTATTAACACGTTTTTTTCTTTTTAGAAAACAAAGAAGAAATTTTTAATCGATCTTATTAACTTAGAAAGAACTTACCTAATGTTTCTATCGCAGTCCCTCCTTGTGGATCCCGACCCGCATAGCCACTTGTTATAGCAGTAGCAATGAGCAACCTTACACTATCTATTATCAATTCTTAAACTTTTCTTTTCTGTGCACAGGTTTTACTCAATCAAATTTCTGGCACCGTTGTCGGAGAGGGACAGTAAATTTTTTAATTTACTTAATTAGTTAACTATTTTCTTCTCTGTTCTTATGTGCAGGGGTTTATCTGAAGAATCTAATTATTGCAGAGGACAATAAGTAGCTCTGGACTCTGCTCTAGAAATCAGAGCCCAGAAGTCCTCAGTACTACCACGAAAACGTGGTAAAATCCGCGTTTTTACGGCAATCTGAGTGAATTACTTACGCTTCTTTTTGCAAGGTGAATGAATCTTCAAGTTCAGATTTGTGTAGCCTTTAGTTTTTCTATTTAACCTACTGTGCATATTGTATTAATCCAACAGTAACTTGTTGCTTGTAAATTCTTAAATAATATTTAGACTTTCCATTCTGGGGCAGTTGGTTATTTTGTTACATTTTTCATTATTATTGAAGAGTGCTGGACCAAAGGTACATGTGCATAGCATTTAGTATAGAGAACACTTTTGAATGATTTATATTGCTTTAATGTGAACTTTTTGCTAAATACATGTACACATTGCACTAAAACAAATCAAGGGCTTGTCCTTAAACAAGATAAGGTGGGGAAGTCATTACCCTTCTTTAGCTCAAAAATCATCTCCTCACTCATTAACCTAATCCTAACTTAAAATTGTGTAGATGTTAACCTTAGAGACATCTCAAGCTCATTAGGAGATTACCTTAAGGAGAAAGTTGTTATAGTTTGACTCAGGTCAAATTGGTTCAAAGGTTGAGAACTGAGAGGCGAAACCTTGAAAAAAAGTGATTTGGCATAATTAGACCCGTTGCTCAGGATCGGATACCCGCCACTGATCTTGCCCCTACCTGACCAATTAACTTGTGGTCAGATTATTACAATATACCTCCCGTCGATAATTTAACCAGTTAGGGGTCGTCTAGGTCTAAGGTCTACCCTAACTTAGGCTAGATTTTTCTTTCTTTTGCTTGTTTATTTGTTTATATTTATTTTTGGCACTTTTTTGTGTGTGATATGGATTATAATTATAATTTTTTCAATGCACATAGTGATCTATATTACACCTTGACCTCTTTTTCGGATAATACCAATTTGGTATTTTATAACTTTAATGAACTAAGTATACTGGTTGGTCTTATCCGAATCACCATATGTCTCAATCCCAATATTATGAACAAGACTAGAACAATCATCTCTCCTCTTCACGAGTCAGTGGGGATACAATGCCCCTGAGTCATTTTATCAACCATCTTATCAACATTCATATGGTTCTTATCTAGAACAATCGATAAGAGAAAAATATGACTTCGATAAGACTCTAGAAGCGACCGAGCGATGAATTTAAAATCTAGAAGACTCATGAGTCCATCAACTCTATTTTTCAAGTCCTACAACAAAAAGAAGAACCTACTGACTTAGGAAAATTATATAATCCATGATTCAGTCCCAAAATGATCATATTCAGTCTCAAAATGATTTCTTCAATAGGTTAGAAGCATAAATAGGTCATTTGGTCAACACAATTAATTATAGGAATGAGAAAACTCTCTTTACCTAATTTTTGATCGTTCCCGATACCCCTAGCAATATTGATAAGAACCAAGAATCATGATGTCTTGGAGATTTTAACCAAGATTTTATTTTCTCGCACCAACTTGAACTTGACCAATCCCAGATCTTTTCACATCAAGGAAATTGAACTTATTATGAATGTGACCCGATCCACAATTGTATGATTGAGTTTTAGTTTTTGAATCTATGTTGACTCTAGTGTCCTCACGCCATTTGGACCTATTTCCCGAGTCAACACTGATTCTGTGCCCATAGAGCTTAAAATTGAACCACCAATTTTATGATAGCCATATTCCATTAATGGAACAAAATGTGAATTTCAATTCTTTGATTTGGAACCAACTCTTGAAGTGAAACTGACTCTTGAACCTAAACTTTATTTAATTCATATTCCTGAGTCAGTATTGGTTCTCGAATATTTCACTCTTTGAGCATAAGTCAACCATTCCACCATGTCACATTCTTTTGTTAGACTAACGTATAGACCATAATGACTTCGGGGTGATATTCTAAGATTGGTTATATAAAGGGTATAATTTTCATGTTAGGAAGTTGTATGATCCTAATAACTAGGGGATGATAAAACTATAAATAAGAAAGAGGTCATCAAAGGTGGGTTCTTTGAAAATCCATATTATTTAGATTGAACAGTAATGCTTGGCCCAATCAGACCACCACCAGAACCACCACTTTGAGGTAACATTTTTTCTCCCTTTCTTCTTTTTATACTTATATGCATTCATTCATGCATTGAGGATAATGCATGAGAAAGGTGTGAGAGAGGGTTCTAATAAAACATAGGTTTTTTAAAATAAAAATATTTTCTTTGCTTTTAAAAACTTTTGAAAAGAGAAACAATATTTGATTTATTTTTTGTAAGAAATTAAGTTAATTTTAAGGAAAAAGAGAATCATAACTAGGATTTCTTATACTTGATCAAAATAAAATTATTTATTTGATTCTAGGGTTAGGAAGAAAAATTGAAAAAAAATAATTTAGTCTTGAATTTTACCTTGATGATATATGCATATTTTATACACTTACACAATTAGGGTTCAAAAATAAGAATTCTTATGCCTTATAAAAAAAGGAAAAAAATAGAATATATATATTAAAAACTCTTTGGTTAAACTGAATATTTGTGTCTCATAAAGCACAAGTATTTACGCTTAAAAGTGGTCTATATCACAAATAAAAACCCTTAGTTTTGTGACCTGATTTGCTCGAGTCCTTAAAGTCCTTGGGGTGTTTTTTCACCCGTGCCCTAAGACCGTCTGGTTTAAGAGTCACCGACCTAAGGCCCGTTACATGGATAGATTAGAAAGCCTAATAGAACTAAGAGATATTATCACTAAAAATTATAAAAATAATAGAACTGAAGAATTCTTAATCAAATATTCACGATCATGAAAGTGCATATAACTTAAGGTAAAATAATAGACTAAATGAGAAGTACAGTTTTAATTCTTACCTTGATTGATAACAAGTTTTTGAATAGAGATTATGTTAGAAATGAAACGTTTGATTTTTCTGTAACTTATAGATTACTTGAATTTTTGCAAAGAGTACTTCAAATATGTTTTTCCTTATCAAAATGCGTTTTTAAAATACTAACACTTTGTTTCTCTTTCTTTATAGATTTTATAGGTGTAATTCACTGAAAATCCTCACGGAACAAACTCATCCTCTAAGAGTAACCTAAAGGTTTAACGGCTTGTTGAACGAGCTAAATACAACCGTGATTCTCACAAAAGTGAGTTAGATTATGTTAGTTATGTTTTTATTTTTTATTTGTTTTGCTCAAGGACGAGCAAAAGATAGTGTGGGGTTATGATCGGTCACTAATATTGCATATTTATTATCACATTTCAATATTTATTGTATAATAAACTCTGTTTTGTAATATTATTTTTGTTTAAATGATGTTCATGCCTTGTTTAATGGAGAAAGAGAGAAAATGAACTCAATAGTCGAATTAAATTCATAATTAAATCATATAAAGGATTGGGGCAAATATTCAGAAGATAAGTTGAAGATTAGAGCAAATCTTAGAAGATAACATCAAATAAAAACATATTAAATTTGAATTTCTATAAATCTATTTGGTTAACCTGAAGATCAACAGGATATCACCAAATCAAGAAAGCAAACTGAAAAACCAAGCGAATAAAAGGAGATATCCAAATGAGAGAAGAACACAACCTTTGGATCTTGCCACCAGGCCAGATCTTGGCCACAAAAATACAGCCAAAACCGCATTTTCGCGGCTAGGTGGTTGAAACTAGGGGAGTGTTTACTCCCCCTATCTTCGTACGCTCTTCCCTTCTCCATTCGGCCTATAAATACTGGCATTTCTGAAGGCAAAAGGGCATCACGCCAGCAGAGAGTTTAGATTAGGCTTTTTGTTTAGTTTTAACTTAAGTTTTTATTTTCATTTATGTAAATTTTATTTTTCTTTATGTAACTGAGATCAGAGAAAGTTTTATGAGAGAAAAAGAAGAAGGTTGTATTGAGAGTGACACGAGAGTAAGTTTCCTCCTCCTTTTATTGTTACTCTATTTCAATCAAAGTTATATTCTTGTTTTATTCTTATTCTTTTTTAATTTGCTTTCTTTGTGTTCAATTATATAATCCAAGTGATCTAATAGCATCGGAATTGCCTTGCCTTTACGAGTGTCACCGATAGCTCATGATGATAGATTCTTCTTCTTAAGTGTCTGTATCATTTTATGCTTATTCGTCTTGATGATGTAATGTGCACGGGGACTGAGTTCGATCTTATGGGTTATGTGTTGATCGCCTCTGAAGCAATGTAAGCATTTGCCAATGATCTAAGGTAAGTAACGAGCCAAAGCGGTAAGTATTTTATTTCTTTTCTTTCATTTCTTAGTTTAGAAACACCAGTTTTAGTACCAACACTTTTCTTCTTTTCATTTCTTTCTTTTAAATTAGTTTTTCTTTTCTTTTGAAAACAACATCACCTTCTTCTTCTTCTCCTCTTCTATTACTAACACTTTTTTATCTTTTTAAGAAATAAGAAGAAATATTTAATCGATCTTAGTAACTTAGAAAGAACTTACCTAACGCTCTCATTGCTGTCTCTCCTTGTCGATCACGACCCGCATCGCCACTTGCTATAGCAGTAACATTGAGCAACCTTGCACTATCTATTATTAATTCCTAAACTGCTCTTTTTTGTGCACAAGTTTTACTCAATCAATATCCCTTAGAAACTAACCTTGCCTGGTACTACTCATTGTCCTTCTTGCGAAAAACCCATCTGTAACGTATTGCCTAGGAGTCCTTTGGAAGATCTACTAATTTTCATGTTTGATTTCTATCCAAAGACTCTATCTCCTGCTTCATTGCTGTAATCCATTTGTCATGGTCATCTGTCTTGATCGCTTCCTTATAACTACTGGGATCCCCAGTTTTTGTTATAAATGTGATGGAGATATAATCATCTTCTCAACCATACCTTGCTCGGGGCACTGCAACTCTGACTGATTGCCTCAACCATATAGGTTGCTCTTGAGTAGCCTCATGTTCATCTCCATCTAAATCTGAGGAGTCCTCTTCTGACTCGTCAAGCTTTTTAAGGTTCTCTGAGAACTCAATTCCCTTTTTTCTGAGTGCCTGCCAATCGGTCTAGAGCTCACCTTCTGCTTTATCCTCTGTCACTGAATTTTCTTACAACATTGATTCTTCATCAAAGACCACATCTCTGCTGGAAAGGACTCCTTGTCTTAGGATCTCAAAGTCTGAAATCCTTGACTCTTTTGGTGAACCCGATGAAGATACACTTAGACTTAGACCCTAACTTGTTCCTTTTCTGATTATCAATCAAAATATATGCGGGGCAACCGAAAATCTATAAGATTGAATAATTCACAAACTTTCCTCGTCATATCTCCTCTGGGATCTAAAGATCAACGGCTATTGATGGTGACTTGTTTACCAAATAACTCGCATGATTCACCGCCTCTGCTATAGTCCTTCCGACATGTCAGCTTGTAACCTAATACTGTAGGCACGCTCTATAAGTGTCATGTTCATGCGCTCTGTTACCCTATTCTGTTCTAGTCTTCCTGGAATACATATCTAGTATTCGATGCCATTTCTTGCTAAGTAAACTTTGAATTCCATGAAGGTATACGCGCCTCCATTATCGGACCTCAAGACTTTCACCTTTCGCTCCTTCTGATTCTCCATCATAGTTTTCACTCTTGAACTTTTGAAATACTTATGATTTCTATTTCAAGAAGTATACCCAAATTCTCCTGGAGAAATCAACTGTGAACGTACCATAGTACCAAGCACCCCCGATGGATACTATTGGCGAAGGTCCCCACACATCTATGTGTATGAGATCTAGCAAGCCCTTTATCTTGTGATGTGATACAGATAAAGCTACTCTATATTGTCCGCCTATAATGCAAAATTTACAAAGATCAAGTTCGCAATATTTGATACCTACTGGAGTACCCTTTTTGTGTAGGACTTGAGGACCCGCTCGCTCATGTGTCCAAGACGCATGTGCCAAAGCCTTGTAGTATCCTCCATCTCCGTTGTTGCTGAAACATCACCAATAATAATGATTCCTATCATTTTGTACAAATTTGCAGTCCATTCTCCTTTGAGAATCGTCATGGAGCCCTTGGTAACTTTTATACCTCCATCTGTACCTGAAAACATGTACCCTTGAGCTACCAAAGCTCTCAACAAGAAAAGACTCTTTCTTAAGACTGGAATGTGACTTATGTTCGTGAGGGTTCGAACATGTCCATTAAACATCTTCATACAGATGTTGCCAATGCTAATCGTCTTGCACATGGTGTTATTACCCATCATGACAGAACCTCCATCATAAGGCTTGTATAAACTGAACCACTCTTTTTTTGGGCACATGTGGTGTGTGCACCCTGAGTCAAGTAACCAAGCATCTGAGTATTTTTCCTTTTCTGTCTCAGTCGTCAAGACATCACTGGATTCTCATCTGCTTCTTCGACAACACCGGCTTGATCTGACTTTCCACTAGTACTAACCTATCAGAATCCTTGTTGCCTTTCTTCTTCAGCATCTCTTTGTATTTCATATAATTTTTCTTGATATGTCCTGGTTTCTTGCAAAAATAGCAAGCAAAACTGCTATAAGCCTCTAGATCCCTTTTGGGTCTCCTACTCTGTGATCTCCCCCTCTGGCCCTTGACAACTAATCCTGAGGCCTCCTCTGTAGAATCTGTCATCTTCATCAGCTTGTTGTTTTGAAGTATTCATCTGATATCTTCTAACTCTAAGGTTTCTTTATCATACATGATGGTTGTTGCCAAGTGATCATGAGTTGATGGAAGAGAAGAGAGTAAAAGAAGAGTTTTGTCTTCTTTTTTTCTAGCTTACCCACCAAAGCCAACAAGTCGCTTAAAATCTTATTAAAAGTATTAAGATGTTGTAGAATAGGCGTACCTTTCTTTATCCGAAGGTTGTATAACTATTTTTTCATGAAGAGCTTATTCGACAAACTCTTCGTCATGTAAAGGCTCTCCAACCTATACCAAAGACCAGCAATTGTCTCCTCATTCATGACGTTATAGAGGACCTTACCTGATAGGCGAAGTATGATCGTCGCCTTTGCGCGAAAGTCGATGTCGTTCCACTCATCATCCTCTATCTTCGGTGGCTTCTTCTCAATACAAAGTAAGGCCTTGTGTATGCCCTTCTTCACGAGCAACGATGTTACTCACATCTTCCATAATAGAATGTTAAATTTCACGTTGAATTTCTCCACTTCAAACTTGGCTATCGCGGTCGCCTTGCTAGATTTTGCTTTGAACCAATTATTATTGATCAACACTGATACAACAATAGAGAAACACTAAGTTGACTCAGCAGCGAAAATGTAGAAGATCTACCACTAGCAAGTAATTAAGACTAATCATCAAACAACAAATAACACCAGATTTAACGTGATTTGGTAAGAGTACCTACATCCACGGGCAAGAAAGTAGAAGCTTTATTGAAAAATAGAAAAGAAAATATAAGAGTTATAAGAAAATCTCTCTCTCATAACACTCAATGGTGGAATCTGATTTTCTCTTGAATTCTTGACTTCTATTGACTTTCCTTGACTTATCTTCAAAAAGTTACCCCTAGGAATTTATATAGGCCCTAGGATGATCCTAATCCAACCAAAACTTCAACAATCGAATCAGCATCGGCTTAGAGAAAGAGGGAAACCCGATTCCAATTCAAACTAAAAACAGAACCGAGTAAGAAAACAGCCAGAACTCAATATTAGTCGACTGATAATTTTTCCTAGTCGACTACAGTGATTTATAGGTCAACTGCTCTGACAAAATTTGAAACCCCAACTTTCTGTTGCGAAGACTAGTCAACTATTCCCAAGTATAAGTCGACTAGCCTGAAACATAAGTAGAGTAATAGACTTTATAAGTCGACTTATAACATGCAAAGATTATGTACACATCCGTGCTTATCTCTGAAGCTTGTAACACCTTCACCTGATCCTTGATTCTTCTCCAATGAATATGAGACACTCAAAATACTAATACCCTCTCGTCGGGGCCTTTGATAGATTCAGCACCATGTCTTGGGCCATTTCGGACCTTACCCAAATGTACCCTTTCTCTTTCCTACAACACTTTGACCCATTCACGTTCCGTCCTAGGCTTCCTTGAAGCTCCACCTCGTGGTGAGCTCCTTTCCAAGCTTATCCCTGAAACTCCATCTCGAACTGAGTTTTCTTCCTTCATCTTGTATATTCCTTCACACTTCTCTCCTTTTAGGATTACTATGTCTTCTTGGCTAACCGTGACAATGCCTTGGTGCACTTGGATCCGGCATTCTTCTTTGTCGAGCACCCTTATGGACATTGCCTCCAGGAAATATCGGACCGCCTCTAGAGCACGCACCGTCCCATCTCTGCATGTAACATTGACTGTTCCAGTGTCGATGACCTTACAAGTCGAGCCATCTACCATCTTAACAATCCCTTCCTCCTTTACAACCAAGGACTTGAACATCTCTTTATGGTAACAAACAAAAACAATACTACTAGAATCAAATATCCAGCATTTATCTGGAGGAGTGTTGTCTTCAACGTAGAAAACCATCAATACTTCAATGTCACCACTGCTTATTGCTACATCTGCTTCTATAGCTTGTCTCTTTTTCTTCAACCACTCTTGTGATGCTTGTAGTCATTCTTTCAATGGCATTACTTGTGATAAAAGTGACACGCCTTTGATAATCCTGGGCTTTTCTTTTCTTCTCCTATTTCTTTCCTTCCCGTGACCACCAAACCCGATCCATCATGCTCCTCTTGATTTGGCCTTTTCCTGATCTTAATAGATTAAATAGTTATCGTGACCTCCTCCTTGATGAGAGTTTTCATATCGTAAAACATGATGGTTATCATATGATCGAATGACTGTAGAAGCGAATAAAGAAATATCAACGTTTTGTCCTCCTCATCGATCTTGACATCAACAACTAGGAGCTCGCTATCACGCCACGCTTCCTAAAATATATTGTAGTAGGGACATGATGAGAGTCAGTGATGCATATACACTAGGAGAATACCCCGAACATATATACGCTAAGCCTCAGTATAAACAATAAATATAATATACACTAAAATTTTAGCTTAAATAAGTACAAATATACCTGCAAAAGAGTCAATGATCATGATATATATAAAAACAGGAATAAATATGAAAGCATAGACAAAATAATAAAGATACATACGAATAATAAAGTTGATGGATCTCCTATTAATATCCCAGTAAATATCAAGTATTACGAACTCTCTAAGCTCCAACCTGAGGAAGCAACTTCAGGGTCGTCAGAAAGCGACCTGTAAGTGGTAAAATGGGAGAAGTAGTAATATACACTATAATAGTATTACAATCATAATACATGTTTAAATAACAATGATATAATATAATTATACTAATAATTGGTATATACATTACAATAATTATATCTATTACGTTATTAATACCTAGCATGTATGTTATAATGATGTTACTTTTACAATATTATAAAACACCTGATTAAAAATAACAACAATGTCAACTGAGGATAGTTCTATATATATGAACCAAATATTATATTATTATATCATTAACATGTTATTATTATCAATATGAGTAATAAAATACTGTATTTAGTTATATACCAATAAATCAATTTGTTTTGATTAACATATATCAAGTCTTTGAATAGTAACAATAGCATGACGGTATCATTGATTATTATGAATGCTTACATAAAATAAACACTTATAATCATATTATCATGTCTGCGAGAATATAGTAATAGTGTGTCTACATAGAAAATATGAAGTGCAGAGTATACATGTATACTAACATGATAATAAATAAGATAATCATGATGTTTAATATAATATACACAGATAAGACATCATGCAATAGTGAGCAATATATTATAATTATACTACCATAACAGTCAGTATCACTTGATATTTTAATCAATCTCTTTCAGTGTCTCATACTACTGGCAGTCCATACTGGAGCCTGTTCTCTAACCAAACTCATCCAAACATGACATACGGGTACCATTATCCGAACGAGAGAGTGACAAAATAATAAGCATTCCTGATATCACCATTGTTTATACCATTTTATTATGTTGATTGAAACTCAATGGTCAAGAAGCTCTAGTCAGATGGGCGATCTCGAGCATACTCGGGATTATGGCCTTAAATAATCTCCTAGCTGCTGAGACAAGGACCATCCCGCTAAGTTGTAATAAGAAACAAGAAGCTCAATGAGCTATAACAAGCGGTAACCAGCAGTAGGATTAATATGGATCCATGAACATCTACACGACAAGATATAGTCGACCGTCAAGTCTCCCCCATCCCCATGATATACTTGTTTTTTTTAAACTACACAATAAATCAGGAACAATAACAGTGTCAATATCATGCAACAGGATAACATGAGATATGAGATTCATAGATGTGGGATTCTAGAGGTGAGCCCCATAGATTAAAGAGGTGGCCCCGCCACATGTGTGGTGTGGCACTTTGTTCCGTGTGGCACTTTGTTCTACACATCTTAGGTTAGTTGCAGTTATGTCTAAGTAACAGGAATGTCATATCAATATCAATGATACATGAAACAATTATGTAACTATATTCATAAACTATTCATGTAACAGTAATATAAGAATGTCCAACTATCAATAATCTATGTAAGAGGAATACATGAACAATCAGAGCATGCATACATGTGAATCCATGTAACAGGATATCATGCAAGATAACGTATGTTTCATATTAACTGAATAAATATAAATTAGAGTTGTGCATAATTTATCCTATTATTCAATCACCTATCAACATTATATACTATTTTCTGATAAAGTCCTACAGGTGTCTCCTTAGAACAAGATAACTAATTTATAGTTTACTATACTTTTTTAAATAAAGGATTGTAATTATTTTATTAAATAATAGATAAATAATTATACCACGTTTACTTATTTACAATAAAATATTATTTAACTTAACTAGATTTTTATATTAAAACTTATTTATTTATAATAAAATATTATTGCAAAATAATTTAAAAGCACTCATATTTTAATCTGAGCGGTTTACATTCACATGATTATCGGGGCAGATAAATACAATGTTGAAATATAATTAAAAAAACACTCACATAGTTATCAAAAAAATGTAGCTCATTTTTTTACGATCACAACGGCTCGAGAATTATTCAAATCGGACTCCGGATGGTCAAGATATTGCCTGAAAATTAAAATTAATAAAATAGGTTAGATAAGTAATTTTTCATGTCTGAAATGGAAATAATAAAAATTATCAGGGAGTTTTCTGTAATTTTGACTTTATTATAAACTTAATGGGTTGTGGGTGCATGTTTGGATATGATTTGGGTTCAGATTATTAGGTTTGACCTAATATGAGAGTGATAGAGGGAGAGAGATGGAATGATAGAGAGACGGAGAGAACAAGAGAGAGGGCAGAGCATAGCAGGAGAGAGCGATGGCCAGGAGGGAAAGTGGCGGCGGTAGTGTGGCGATAGACTAGTGGCAAATCCCCTGTCCGGCAGTGGTGGCGGGGTGCAAGAGGAGAGAAAGGAGAGGAGGAGGAGGAGAAGAAGAAGAAGAAAAGGAAGAAGGAGGGAGTGGGGTGGTGTGGCGGCAGCAGTAGTGGCGCACAAGGCTGGCCTAGCTGATTGGTAGTGGCATGGAAACCAGGCAGCCGCAGCGCTAGGCCGGCCATTAAAAATACACCTAGAGGGAAGGTGAATAGGTGTATGGCTAATCCAATAACAAATGATGCAGAATTAAAAACTAATTGCAACACATTTAGTGTAACCAAAGAGTGTAGCCGAATTCCCGGTGAAGGGCTGTGGACTAACTCCTTTAGATTCCTCTAAATAAGAGTTGAGGTGCTATTTGAAGCTATCTTGGTTTAACACAAGTATGGGCACACATAAACAATACCAAGCATATATGAATGATATGAATAATATGAAACAATGCAAGGTACAAGATAGAGAGAGTTAGAGATAGTAGATCAATCGCAAACACCAAGATATGTTTCGAGGTTCGAGCCACTGCTCTACGTCCCTGCCTTCACGCAGAAGCATTTTCATTATACATCCACACAGGACTTACCACACAGGAACCTCCACTGAGGATTTGGTAAATACAACTAGGATTATACAACTCTACTCTCCAACAACACAACCTCTACACAAGAGGCAAGGCACCTCACACAAGAGGGATAAGGCACTAAGCCAAACAACCACCACAATCACCTCTACACTTAGAGGGTTACCAACAAACCCAAAGACACAACCACCTCTAAAGCACAAAGCCAAAGTAAAGAAGATTATAACTCTTGGTGATCACAAAGATCACAAACAATTATGGAGATCACAATAGACCACAAATTAATTTTCCACAAAAACAAGATCATATAGATGGATAGAGATGATAGCTCAAGTGTGAGAAAATAAAGTGTTTGGAAATGTAAACAACAAAGAAAAACACTTGGGGAAAATACTAAATAGATATTGAAATGAAGATCCAAAAACTAATCTCCCAAAAACTCTTTTTCTTTGATTTTCTAACACCTTAAAAACAAATAAAAGATAAATCTTTTAACCAAAAAAATTCTTTTAAACTCTTGCTAAAAACACTAGAAAGATAGGAAATTTTCTCTTCTCAAATCTTGGTGAAATCAGCTCAAAAGAAGGCATATAAATAGCCTCTCAAAAATTTGCCCGTTGGTAGTCTAGAAAGGTCAAAAAATGACCTTCCGATCGACCGCCCGGTCGACCGGCCAACGGTCATTTTTCTGACCGTTGAGCCTGCGGTCGACCGACCAACACCCGATAGTGGGGTGCTTTCAGTCGGTCGACCGCGCGGTTGACTGGCCGAGTGTGGCTAGCCTTTGTGCACGTCTCGTGCACATCGGTCGACCAATACGGTCGACCGACCCCTGGTCCGGTCGACCGCCAGCTAATCTGGCTGGGAATTTTGGAACTGAAAAACTTGGTTATTTTAATACCAAATAATTCTCATAAAATCACATAAATTCCACAATAATAAGTTCTTGTAAGATCTTTGAATACCAAACATGTGTGATCAGAAATCAATACAAATTACAAACTATTTGAACTATTTTTGTGATATTGAAATTAGGCTTAAACACAAAATTCGTATTTTCCAAACTTGAATTTTTGAAATGAAAAATCATTTTCTCCAAAGCTTGTATAAATATAAAAACATGATGTTGAAATAAATTTGAAGCATATTGTATATGGATAGAATCTAATATACATATAAGATATATATCTATGTTTTTGATACGAAATTCAAAACCGATTAAACCAAAAACTAAACATATTGAAACTTGTGTGTGTGAACTTGAGCATATCAATACTATCTATCTTTACACAAGATCTAAACATTCTAAACTAAACACAAACCAAAGTCTTCTTGTCTCCAAGCCGACTCGATCCAAAGGCGATCCAACGAGCTTAACTCCAACCGAGTGCTATATGCGATCTTGACGCGCGAGCTCTTGAATCTGCATGTGTTAGCTTTAAAACTCCTTTGTTGAAGCTAAACATATACTAAAATCTTGATCAAATATCTGAGACTAATTAAATATAAGATCATTAGTACTATAATTATATGAGTTAATCATCATAAAAAATAGAGCGATGGGTCTTTGGGCCAACAATCTCCCCCTTTTTGAGATGACAAAACTCATGAAGTTATATATGCATGGATTAAAGTTAAGCCTCATAGAAACTCCCCTTTAACTCATGCATAGTATAAACAATAAAGATATTCAATAAAGTGCATAAACTAAACAACATACTTTTCCCCCTTTTTGACATATAGCATAAACAACAAATATAAACATGCATATATAAACTCTCCAAATACTTCTTCCCCTTTTTATCAATTCATCAACAAAGGAACAAAAATAAATCAAACAATAAAGATATATATGCGATATACATTCATGAAGAGGAGAACGTAAAGTTAGCTCCCCCTGCATACATGCATTTATATGAAAAGAGATGAATAGACCCCAACCACATAAAGCATAATATACCATATATAAGTGGAGATGTAAAACTCCCTCTACACACGTGTACTACATGAAGAAGAGATGTCAAACTCCTCAATGTAAGATATACTCAACATGAATTTATGTATAGAGAAGACGTTAAGTTCTCCTTGCATATAAGCAATATATATCAAAATATTTTGAAATCAATTTTAAGACATTTTGAATTTTCTTGAAGTCAACACAATAGATTTTGATACTAATGAAATCAAATTGTAGTTGACAAAACAAAAGTTGGTACCATCAAAAAAAAATTTAAAGTACCAATAGATTATACCAATTGAAAAAAATTTAGATACCAATTAAAAAAATAGATATCAATTGAAAATATAGATACCAATAGTAAATGTTGATACCAATTAAAAAATGAAACATTGTAAGTTTTTGATACCAATAAAATATCTTGTAAATTTTTGATACCAATTGAAAGGTAAAATATGAAGTATATTTAGATACTAATTGAAATACCAATTGAAATGATTAGCAATTGAAACACCAATTGAAAATAATGCATAAGCTCATAAAGATACCAATTAATATTAAAAATTAGTCAAGCTTAGCATAAAAATAATTTGTGCTCTAACAATGTAAAAATATTGTAAGACAAGCACAATCAAATTATATTTTGTATGAAAATGAAGATACCAATTGAAATCGATATTAATTGAAGTTTGAAGCATATATATATATATATATATATATATATATATATATATATATATATATATATATATATATATATATATATATATATATATATATAAAACACATATGAGTATACAAAAATAGAATTTTTCATTAAAATCATGTATATCTCATAGCCACCTCCCTTTCATGCACATGTTTAAATAGATTTTCAATTTTGAGCATAAAAGGCGTGATCGCCCATCCAACTGTCTTTTGATGGTAGGAGTTTTCAAAAATCATGATTTGAAAAATATTTTAGCCTAATTTGAAAACTCTACCATTGAAAAATAAAGACTAGTTAAAAATAATTTTGAAAACTAGTACGAAATCCTTCAAGTAAGGAATAAAATATGAATGAATCCATAAAAATATGAAAATCACTCGATCATCGATACTCAAATAGCAATAAAGCTCATATAATCTCATGAAATAAAAATAATGAGTAAACACCAAACATAAAAGGTAAAAGGTCATGTAATCAACAAAATCATGAAAATAGGTAATGAGGCTCAATGAAATTCCTTTATAAACATTAAAAAAAACATAAAATTTAATTTTCATCAAAATAATACAAACTTCAAAGCATATGTATGTTTTGTCTAAACTGAAGTATACATACATATCCCAAAAATAAATGAGTCCACAATAGTTTTGCATGAAAGGCAAGTGACTCTAGGATAGGCATGTATATCTAAAGTTTTAAATAGAATTAATATATACATGAAGCTAAACATACTTTTGAGAAAACATGTATAAAAATAGAGAATACAAGTTAAAATATAAACTAGGCTATACAAGTACATCCAATGAGTACAAATGAGCAATATAGCACAAACATATAAGAATCAAATGTGGCTCACTAGTTGTATAAGTATATACACAAGTTCTAATGAAAACTACATCTAAACATGCAATCAAAAATCGTGAAGTGCAAAATCATAAACCAATATGATCATTATGGTAAATGCACGTATTTTAAAGCTAGCATATACAAAGTAGTTAAACACTAGTGAGAACACAAAGTATGATTCCATATGAATATGGGTACATCTCAAATACTACATATGTATATCACAAGTCTAATTGACATGGCATTTAACATAATGAACATGAAAAAATAAAACATGCTAAAAAATCAATAATATGAAAGCTTGTAAACTAAATGAGAGTTAGAGATAGTTACCAAAATCATTAGAGCTAATCTCTAAATCTCCAAACCATGGTGGCTCTTCTACCAAACTTCCTTGATAGCGATGCATCAATAGGGTATGTTCATCTAGCTCTTGCATCCACCATCAGGGCACCAATACCTCTCGCGTCATGTGAGAGCCCACACCTACATCAATAAAATAGGAGTGAACTTTGATACCCATACTCTATTGGGTCCATGGGGGTTAGCACCTTTCCTAACCCAAACAAATTTATTTGTAAAATTTGAATTATGTATCCTATCATAATAAAACTTTGCAAGGTGGCCCTTACGTCCACAATGTGTACAAGCGTACACATGAGCATACATAGTGTCATGTGTGTGAATAAGAAAAGCATGTGTAAGCCGTGTATGATGTGCATGCATATGAGGAGCATGTTTTTTGTGAAACATGGATTCAAACGTGTGGTTCATGACACATTGGCTCAAAGTGGAGCCCAAACAATCAATATTCTTCTTTAACATGATTATATCATTTTCAACATTATAAGAAGTGGAGCATGCAATAGATACACTAGATGGTGAAGTAATGCTAGCATGGCAAACATGAGAAGACAAATCATTTTTCAAAGATTTATTTTCTTTTGAAACCAAATCCAATTCTTTTAAAATTAAATCAATTTTATTTTTCAAAGAATTGTTCTCTTTTAAAACAATATCAAGTTTTGAAGACAAAATCTCATTTTTCTTCAAAACATCATTACAATCATTTTTATTTTTCAAAATTTTGTTTTCATTAAGGGTAAGGTTAAGGGCCCGTTTGTTTCGCGTAAAACTCCGTAATTCGTAAATGACTTACTACCCAGTTACAACTACGGCGTTTGTTTGGACCGTAATTCGTAAAAGACTTACGTAACTCAACTAACACTCACTTGCAACCCAGTTACCACTCACTTACAGCCCAGTTACAGTTAATTTTGTGGTCATACAAATTTGTAATATTTTTTATATTAATATTAAAAATTTTTAATATTTAACTTTTTTAATATTTATTTGCAGTTTAAAACTTTTAAAATCACCAAATAGTTAATTTTGTGGTCAACTTTTTCACTTACGACTTATATACATCACGACAACCAAACACCGTAAAGTACAATACACTTTCCCATTTTATAATTTTATATTACCAACCAAACACCGTAAAATTTACATACATGTAACTCATTTACAATTGTAAAAGACTTTACCAATTACAATTACGAATTACGGCCAGTTACGACAACCAAACAGACCCTAAATTGGGATTTCAAGGAGTCTCTTTCACTTGAAATCTCATCCCTCTCTTGCAAAATCAAATCAAGTTTTGAAAATAAATCCTTATTTTCTTTGTTTAATTTAAAACTTTTCTTTTTCAAAACTTGGTACTTTTCAAGCAAGTTTTCACAAACAATAGATAGTTCTTCATTCAAAGCATCGACATCCATAATGTCATCTCCTGAAGAACTAGCACAATCATCTAGTTGAGTTTCCGAATGTACCTCAAGGGAGTCATTCCCTTAGACCATATAGCAAGCTTATTCGAATTCTTCTCCACTAGATTCCTTCTTCACATAATTCGTCGTTTATAGCACGGGAGAGGTCAAAGTGTTCCACACTATAAAAGCGGAATCATAATGAGAAACCATCATAAGATAATCTTTGCTAAGGGTGAGCCTAAGTGCCTCTAGGGCTTGTGCATTAGCTTCTATATGCTTGTTATTGTCAAGATAAGATTTCTTGGTAGCAGTAAGGTAAACGTACATTCCTAGGGTTTTTAAATAGGCACTCATTCTAAGCTTCCATATATCAAGGTTAGAAACATCAAACATAGGAGGGGCAAGGTAATCCATGAGTGTATGAAAATAAATATGTGTGCAAATGCAAATCTAGATTAGCTAACCAAGATTCCCACTCCTAGGTGGTTAAACCTAATATCAGGAGCGTAGGTTCTGATACCAATTGAAAATACACCTAGAGAGGGAGTGAATAGGTGTATGGCTAATCTAATGATAAATGATGTGGAATTAAAAATTAATTGTAACACACTTAGTGTAACCAAAGAGTGTAGCCAAATTCTCGGTGAAGGGCTCTGGACTAACTCCTCTAGATTCCTCTAAATAAGAGTTGAGGTACTATTTGAAACTCTCTTGATTCAACACAAGTATGGGCACACATAAACAATATCAAGCATATATGAATGATATGAACAATATAAAATAATGCAAGGTACAAGAGAGAGTTAGAGATAGTGGATCAATCGCAAACACCAAGATATGTTTCGAGGTTCGAGCCATTGCTCTACGTCCCCACCTTCACACAGAAGGGTTTTCACTATACGTCCACATATGATTTCCCACACAGGGAACCTCCACTGAGGATTTGGCAAATACAACTAGGATTACACAACTCCTCTCTCCAACAACACAACCTCTACACAAGAGGCAAGGCACCTCACACAAGAGGGATAAGGCACTAAGCCAAACAACCACCACAATCACCTCTACACTTAGAGGGATACCGACAAACTCAAAGACACAACCCCTTTACACTTAGAGGGATAAGCACAAAACCAAAGCAAAGAAGATTACAACTCTTGGTGTTCACAAAGATCACAAATAACTATGGTGATCGCAATAGACCATAAACCAATTTTTCACAAAAATAAGATCCTATAGATAGGATAGAGATGATAGCTCAAGTGTGAGAAAATAAAGTGTTTGAAAATGTAAACAACAAAAAAAAAATCTTGAGAAAAATACTAGAGATATTGAAATGAAGATCAAAAACCAATCTCCCAAAGAGTCTCTTTTTCTTTGATTTTTCAACACTTTAAAACAAATAAAAGATAAATCTTTTAACCACAAAAACTCTTTTAACTCTTGCTGAAAAACACTAGAAAGATAGGAAATTTTCTCTTCTCAAATCTTGGTGAAATCAGCTCAAGAGAAGGCATATATATAACCTCTAAAAAATCTGCCCCTTGGCAGTCTGGAAAGGTCAAAACTGACCTTCCGGTCGACCGCCCGATCGACCAGCCAACGGTCATTTTTTGACCGTTGAGCCTGCGGTCGACCGCCCAGTCGACCGGGCCAAGCCCAGAGTCGATCGTCCGGTTGACCGGCCAGCACCCGAGAGTGGGGTGCTTTCAGTCGGTCGACCGTGCGGTCGACCGGCCGAGTGTGGCTGGCCTTTGTGCACGTCTCGTGCACATCGATCGACTGATACGGTCGACCGTCCGGTCGACTGCCAGCTGATCTGGCTGGGAATTTTGGAACTGAAAAACTTAGTTATTTTTAATAGCAAATAAATCCCATAAAATCACATAAATTTCACAAAAATAGTTCTTATAAGATTTTGAATACCAAACATGCATGATCAGAAATCAGCACATATTACAAACTATTTAAACTATTTTTGTGATAGTCAAATTAGGCTTAAACACAAAATTCGTATTTTCCAAAACTTGAATTTTTGAAATGAAAAATCATTTTTTCCAAAACTTGTATAAATACAAAATATGATGTTGAAACAAATTTGAAGCATATTGTATATGGATAAAATCTAATATACATATAAGATATATATCTATGTTTTTGATACGGAATCCAAACCGGTTACTACTAAAAACAAACATATTGAAACTTTTGTGTGTGAACTTGAGCATATCAATACTATCTATCTTTACAAAAGATCTAAACATTCTAAACTAAACACAAACCAAAGTCTTCTTGTCTCCAAGTCGACTCGATCCAAACGCGTTCCAACGAGTTTAACTCCAACCGAGTACTATATGCGATCTTGACGCGTGAGCTCTTGAATCTACATGTGTTAGCTCCCAAAACTCCTTTGTTGAAGCTAATCACTTACTAAGATCTTGATCAAATATCTGAGACTAATTAAATACAAGATCATTAGTACTATAACTACATGAGTTAATTATCATCAAAACTAGAGTGATGGGCCTTTGGCCAGCAGCTATGACCTGAAAAAGAGAGAGAATGAGAGAGTGGGAAAGAAAGAAGGAAGAGAAGGGGGAGAGAGAGAGAGAAAAAGAGCAAGAGAGAATAGGGAAAGAAAGAGGAGAGGATGGCCGGCTGCAACGCTATCTAGCAGCGGTGGATCTGACACACAGAAAAAAAGAAGGTGAGGAGAAGAAAGAGTGAGAGAGAGACAGTGAGAGGGAAAGAAAGAGAAAGAAAAGTAAGAGAGAAAGAAAGAGAGATTTTAAAGACAGAGTGAAGGTAGTGAAGTTATGGCAATGGAGAGAAAAATGTAGAAGAAAGGAAAAAAAACGGAAGAAGAAAAGAAAAGAAAAAGAAAAATGAATTTTATATTATTATTTTACTGGGTTAAATTTGATTAATTCAGAAAAATTCTCAAAATAGAAAATATTATCCTGAGAAATGCTGTGAAATCAGATTCGTGAAATTCATCACTGTTTGTTAACTAAAATTTTTAAAGTTAATTAGCAGTACTAATCGACATCAAATTCAGAATTTTTTTCAAAAATTCCAGAAAAATTACAAATTAGAAAAATTCAAAATATTTAGAATTAATATCTAGAGCTGAAACGAGCTCATCTGGCCTTCATGACGGTCTAGTCAAGTATTTTCACCGTGCGGTTACTGATACTAAGATTTGTATATCTAGAACTTAGGGTCATACTTTTACCCACCTTACAAAAAAATTTCGTCCTCGAAATTTCAATTCAGGTGGGGAATAAATATTTTAATGATTCTGAGACCTATGGTTATAGGCCTACCACACTTCCATTGTGCCACTCTGATATCTATATCAAACTTAGGATTGGGTGACCGGTATCGTGAATCAAAGATAGAGGATTGGAATCAAAAGGATGAAGAGAAAGCATGGAAGAATCAACACTTGGGAGAACAAATGAAATTATGCAATCTTCAGAGTCCAGGAATGGATTTTCAAAGAAATGACATATTCTTGTACCTGTAGCTGGAATTATCAAATCTAGATTCAGATTAGTTTTAACCTGATAACTAGTTGTACTGTGGTAAGAGCCTGATTATGAACTTAGGCGGTTACCCATATTTGGTGTAAACCTAGACTCAGATACCAGAAAACTATGTCACGCTCAGCTTCTCAAAATATATTGTAGCGGGGACGTGACAAGAGTCGATGATGCATATACGCTAGTAGAATACTCCACATGTATATATGCTAAACCTTGTACACAATATACACTAAAATTTCAGCTTAAATAAGTACAAGAATACATGTAAATGAGTCAGTGATCATAATATACATAGAAACAGGAGAAAATGTAGAAGCAGAGACAAAATAATAAAGATGCGTATAAATAATAAGGTGACAGATCTCCTATTAATATTTCAGAAAACATCAAGTATATGAATTCTCTGAGTTCCAACTTGAGAAAGAAACCCTCAGGGTCATTAGAAAGTGAACTAATGAATGATAAAATGAGAAAAATAGTAATATATGCTATAACAATATCACAATCATAATACATGTCTAAGTAACAATGATACATATAATTATACTAACAATCGGTATATATATTACAATAATTATATCTGCACTATTATATTATTAATACCTAGCATGCATATTACAATGGTTTTACTTTTATAATATTATACAGCACCTGATTAAAAATAATAACGATGTCAATCGAGGATAGTTCTATATATATCAACTAATATTACATTATATACCATTAATATGTTATTATTAATATGAGTAATAAGATGCTGTATTTAGTTATATACCAATAAAATAAATTTTTTGATTAACATGTATCAAGTCTTAATTATTTATTTAATAATAACAATAACATGACAGTATCAGTGACTATTCTGAATACCTACACAGGAATAAAAGTTATAATCATATTACCATATTCGCGAGTGTACATGAATAGTGTGTCTACATATAATATATAAAGTGCAGAGTATGTATGTGTAATATGATATAAACAAGATAATCATGATATTTAATATAATATACACAGACAAGATATCTTACAAGATATCATGCATTGGTGAGTAATATATTATTATTATACAATAATAACACTCAGTATCACTTGATATTTTAGTCAATCTCTTCAATATCTCATACCACTGACAGTTTATACTGGAGCTCATACTCCAGTCAAACTCATCCGAACATGGCATACGACTATTATTATTCGAATGAGAAAGTGACTAAGTAACATGTGTTCCTGATGTCACCATTGTTTATATCATTTTATTATGTCAATTGAAACTCAGTGGTCAATGACCTCTAGTCAGGTGGGTGTATCCCGTACATACCTGAGATTACGGCCTTAAACAATCCCTGGCTGCTGAGACCAGGACCAGCCCTCCAAGGCGTAACAAGAAACAAGAAATAAGAAACAAAAAGCTAAATGAGCTATAACAAGCTGTAGCCAACACTATCACGTCCCCTGTAGTGGGACTAATATGAATCCATGAACATTCACACGTCAAGTCTCCCCCATTCCCATGAATATTTGTTATTTTTAAACAATATAATAAATCAGAAACAATAATAGTGCCAATATCGTGAACAGGATGACAGAAGGCTGAGATCCATAAGATGTGAGATTTTAGAGGTGACCCCCATGGGTTCAAGAGGTGGCCCCTGCCACATGTATAGCGTGGCACTTATTTCCGTACATCTTAAGATAGTTATCGGTATGTCCAAGTAATAAGAATGTCACATCAATATTAATGATACTGAAACAATCATGTAACTATATTTAGAAAATATTCATGTAACAGTAATATAGAAAAGTCTAACTAACAATAATCTATGTAACAATAATTCATTGAACAATCAGAGCATGCATACATATGAATCCATGTAACTGGATATCATGCAAGATAACATATGTTTCTATATTAACTGAATAAATATAAAATTAGAGTCGTGCACAATTTATCCTAATATTTAATCACCTATCTATATTGTATAATATTTCTTGATAAAGTCCTGCAGATATCTCTTTAGAACGAGATTACAGTTTATTATACTTTATTATAAATTAAAGATTGTAATTGTTTTATTAAATAATAGATAAATCATTATACCATGTTTACTTATTTATAATAAAATGTTATTTAAATAGACAAGATTTTTATATTAAAACTTGTTTATTTATTATAAACTATTATTGCAAAATAATTTAAAAGCTCTCATATTTTAATTTAAACGGTTTGCTATTCACATGATTTATTGGACAAGATAAATACATCATTGAAATATAATTTACAAAAGAAAAACAGTAATATAGTTATCACAAGAATGTAGCTCATTTTTCTACGATCACCATAACTCAGGAATCATCAAAATCAGACTCTGGATGGTCAAGGTATTGCCCGAACACTAAAATTAATAAAATAGGTTAGATGTGTAATTTATAAGGCCTGAAATGTAAATAATCTAAATTATCAAGGGGTTTTCTGTAAGTGTACTTTTATTATAAACTTAGTGAGTTGTGGGTGTGTGTATGGATACTAGTCGGGTTTATGTTATTGGGTTTGACCTAACATGAGAGTGAGAGAGGGAGAGAGATAGAAAGATAGAGAAAGAGAGAACGAGAGAGAGTGAAAAGGGGAGGGAAGTGCGATGGCCAGGAGGGGAAGCGACAGCGCAGCGCCAGACCAGCAAGGACGCCTCTGGCCGCAGGTGGTCGCGGGGTGTAAGGTGAGAGAAAAAGGAGAGAAGAAGAAGAAGAAAAAGCAGAAGAAAAGGAAAGAGGAGGTAGAGGTGGCATGGCGGCGGTTTCACGGCGGAGGTTTCGCGACGGTGGTGGCGCGTGAGGCTGGCCTGGTTAATCGGTGGAGGTATGAACGCTAGGCGGTGGAGCCATGGACGTCGGGCAGTGGTGACGCTAGGCCTATTTGGCCCAAAGAAGAAAAAATGAGAGAGAGAGAGAGAGAAAGGGAAAAGGAAAAGGAAGAGAGAGATAGATAGAGGGGGGAGAGAGAGAAAATAGAAAGAAAGAAAAACAAGAGAGAGAATAAAGAATGAGAGAGGAGGGGAGCTGGCCGGTGGGGCGCTGACCCCTGAAAAGAGAGAGTGAGAAGAAAAAGGAAACAGAAAGAGTGAGAGGGGAAGAAAGAAAAAGACAAGTGAAAAAGAGATTGAGAGAGGGGAAGAAAGAGAAATATAACTGAAAGAGACTAACAGAGAGAAAGAAAAAGAGATTTTTAAAGAGAGGAAGTGAAGGCGGTGGAGTTGAGGTGGTGGAGAGAAAAATGTAGAATAAGGAGAAAGATAAGGAAGAAGAAAAGAAAGAGAAAAAGAAAAATGAACTTTATATTACTATTTTATGGGCTAAATTGTGATTAATTCAGAAAATCTCTAAAAAATTCTCAAAAATAGAAAATATTACTATGAGCAATGTTGTGAAATTAGATTCATGAAATTCACACCATTTTGTTAATTAAAAAAATTCTGAAGTCGATTAGAGGTACTAGTCGACATCAAATTCAGAAGATTTTTCAAAATTTTAAGAAAATTAAAATATCCAAAATATTAAGAATTAATATCTGGAACTAAAATGGGCTCAGTCTGGGTTTCAGGAAGGTCTAATCAAGTATTTTCACCGTATCTATTACTGGTATTGAAATACATACATCAGAACTGGGAGTTACACTCACCATAACCTTATTGAAGAAGTTTAGATGCTCCAACATCGCTATCCCTTCCTTTATGTCTATCCCATATAGTTATTTCTTATGATACAACTTGTTAGAATAGCTTTTTATCATATAGAATGTTTCTAACGTTGACCACAAACCCGTAGTCATTTCTTCATCTATTATATTGTATATGACCGTATCTGCGAGACATAATTGGATCATGCTTGTCGCTTTTAGATTCATCTTCTCTCAACCCTCATCTGACATACCTGCATGTTTTGTTGACTTTCCCTGTAGGGTCTTGTGAAGACCTTGTTGCACCGACAATGTCTTCACTCTCTTTTGCTATAGACATAAGTTTCTTTCGCTATTGAATTTCTTGACGTCGAATTTGCCTGTAGATTTCTATCTTTGACATATCATCTTATCAACAATGTTATGACTCTGATACCAATTGTTGTGCACAATAAAACTTGACAATATGTAATACTTGTAAAAGAAAAACTATTGTAAAGCAAACTAGTTATACTAAGATAAAAGAGTAGAAATAATAACACGAAGATTTAACATAGTTCGTCTCAAACTTGACCTATGTCCACGGGGAGAGAAGCTGAGAGAATTTTTATTAATAAACTGGTACAAGAAATCTAACCTTCCCCTTGATTCCTATAAGAGTATCCGCCTTCCTATTGAATCACACAAGATTACAAAAGTATATCTTCTCTCTATACACCGTCACCTTCCTCTCTCTTTCTTGGCTTCTTATCTTTCTTGTTGTGTTACAATATACTAGGTTACAATCTTTATTTATAGAGTTTTACAATCAAAACTTTTTTTTTACTATGAGATGATCTTGGTTGTCGGATGCTTGAAAAACTTGATCAATCTTTGTAGGAGTTGATTTTCTTGATCTAGAAGAATCTAAACCCTTTAGACTTTAGAAACAAAATTTTGTTGAACAGAAATTGAGTTTTTTTTTTGGAGTCCATCTAAAAAGAAACTTGAACGTGCCTGAATAGGAAACAAATTCATGTTTTTGACCTTGGGCTGTCGACAGCCTTTTCAGGCATGTCGACAGGCCCCTATCGACAATGCTTTCATCCTATCGAAAATCTAAGGCATAGCTCCTTTTCTGTATCTTACTGTCAACAGGATATGTCGACAGTGCCTTGTGTGCAGTCGACAGCCCTGTCGACTACCACACCTTTTGCTTGATCTGCTTCTTTTCCTAAGTCTTTTTTCTTCGCTAGCTTCATTGGATCTTCTTGATCATTATCTCATAATTGAAAACAAGGCAAATTTCCAACACCTTGGACTACCCTCATTAAGGGATGGTGACTCTTGGACTGGATTCAATGAACCTGACAAGACTTGGCTTATAGTCATTAAAGGCCACTGACCCTTGGGCTACCGTCATTAAGGGATGGTGACCCTTAGACTGGATTTAGTGAATCTGAACAAGTCACTTAGACTGAATTTCAGCGAACTTGGATAAATCTCTTGGGCTGCACTTATTAAAGAATGGTGATCCTTGGACTGGACTCAATGAACCTGAACTAGTCTCTTGGACTAAATTCAGTGAACCCGAATAAGTCTCTTGGGCTACACTCATTAAGGGATGATGACCCTTAGACTAGATTCAATAAACCTGGAGAAGTCTTTTGAAGTGGATTCAATGAACCTTGACAAGTCTCTAGACTTGATTCAGTGAACCTGGACAAGTCTTTTAGGCTCCACAAAGGGATGGTGACCCTTGAACTGGATTCAATGAATCTGAACAAGTCTCTTGGAACGAATTCAGTGAATCTGGACAAGTCTCTTATGCTGCACTCATTAAAGGTCTGAGCTACCCTCAATAAGGGATGGTAACCTTTGGGCTTTCTTGTAGCTCATTTGAGGCATCACCAAAATAAAATAACAAAGAGTTGATTAGTTTCTTATACTGCAGTTACCTAGTGTAGAGTGCGCCCAACCCGTCAGTAGAGCCCTATCTTGTGTCAGACCGAGGAGGTCACTTGCCTCAATAAATCAAAGAGATCATCAAAGTATCTGGTTGGTGCATACCAGAGAACTTCAATTGTTGTTCCTAGGGCAATTTAGCTTTAAGATCCTTGCACCAGAGTATACCAAAAATTGTTTTAAAGACAATGTTCATGGGTACACATCAGCTTTACTACATGAGTTTTAGATTTTCAGTCACAAGGAAAGTCCACTTCCTTCTACTTTATTTTTTTTATTGTTCTAACAAAACTATATGTCCAACTTCAAAGATATAGTTTTCAAGCCAAACTTTCTTACATTTTAAAGAAAAAACCAACCTCCAAAAGTCAATGTCGAATAAGATAAGAAGATCAATAACAACATTATTTTATCCTACCTTATGAAAATTTAAAAAAATAAAATAAAAATAAAAAAGTAAAGATTTTAGGAGGTGGGGAGCTGACCTGCTCAAAGACTCCAAGACCCGTGCCCTTCTTCCAATCACTTCAAGCCTTCAACAGTTGTGGAACAATCGTCAAAACCTCATTATTTATTTGATTGCATTGAGGAGTAAAAAAAATATGAAATTTTTAAAGCCCTAACCTAGGAGAAAGAAGAGAAACTGACCTGAAAGTCAACATTGGAGAAGTCATCCATCAATTTATAAGTTCAAGCTATCTTCAGACCATGATATCATACAGCAACTACTAAGAGTAAAAGACTGTTTTTTATTCAAAATCATATCTAAAGAACACAATAATAACCTTGAAGATGAGCAGATTAGAGCAAAAGTCGGTGAGATCATAAAAAATTCACAACTAGTGATTGATTTGGGGGGAAGGACGACATTACTTTTTTGCTCAGAGAATACTCATCATCACCAAATCAAACTTCTTTAGGCGGAGGGACTTGTTAATGGGGAAGGGACTTTAGAAAGGGGAGGGATCATCGAGATTTCAACTAGATTGTAAAACCATAGAAGGGGTGAATAGGGTTTTTATTAACCCAGATTACCTAGAAAAGTGTAAATTTTAAGTGTGAAAGAATGTCATAGAAGAACGTTCCTCTACGGTATGGTGAATGAATTGAACAGTGATAAAAATAATAGTAATGATTGTAAGATAATGTAGTAAAAGAAAATTAGAGTTCAAAGAAGATCAAATCGCAAACACATGATTTTATTGTGGTTTGTGCAACTCTTATGTCCTCCACCTTGGGACCTCTTCCCAAGGATTTCAATCCACTAAACTTGCTTCTACCCGAAAGTACTTTAGTACATCCATCAATCCTCTACACCAAACAGATTGGACTTTAATACTCTTCCCATCGAAGATGACTCTCTTCCCACCGAGGAGGAATCTCACAACAAAAAGAACGATTTTGTTCTCTTGACAATAATATTGAGAACACTAATTAAGCACACAATACTCAAAAGAAATATTTACATTTTGAGTCTCTACAAGTGTAATGATAAAGTAAAAGTTTTGGCACAATAAATTTGATCACTATGAGAATCTAGGAATGAAATCACTTAAGGAGAATTAAATGCGAGATATAGGATTCCAAAAGAATTTAGAGCACTTAAAAAATAAGATAATCAGAAACTGAATGCTCAAAATAAAACTCTCTCTAAAATAATCTCTTGTTTTGAATGATTTGAAGATCAAGAAATTGAATGCAAGAGAATGAGAATTCAAAACTCTGAGTTTTTCTCTCTTGAAGGAATTGCAAGTGGAAAGTTCAAAAGAACTTTTGATGAAAATTATATTTAATCACAAAACTTTATGACTATTATTCTCTGTTTTTATAAGCCTCTTGAATACACCAGAGAGCATTAAATGTTAATCGGTCTGTTAGAGACAACGGGCATAAATATGCAAAGAGAACTGCTAGTTTACAAGAGAGATGGGCATTTAATTCAGATAAGCATTGGGAAGATTTTCTGCAACTCAGAATCTCAGCTGCAACGAGTTCTTAACAACACACACACACACACACACACACAACACAGAGAGAGAGAGAGAGAGAGAGAGAGGTGGGCATCTAATGCAATCTCAAAAATATGAGAATGATAAGGCTTTATAATTGCAGCCCATGTGGAGAAAGAAAGAGAAGAAAAAAATTTTAAATAAAATCAAACAATCATGTGACACTCTCAAAAAGTACTTGTCAACTAGGTGTCCTTTTCAAACAAGGCAAGTGGGCTTGGAAAAAGAACAAGCACCAATGTGTAAGCTAAAGGAGAAGGATAAAAGATTTGAAATATGAAAAATTAATTTACTCTATCTTGACAACCAGGTCAAAGAATATATAAATAATTTGTTGCCCATAGACACTTTTTCTAGCAGTTGAAATATGCAGAAGTGAAGAATGGAACTAGAGAGCATGGAAGAAGGTTGTGAAGAACCTATTCTTTCACGTAGAAAATTCGAGAAAATTATGAAATTTTCAGAAAATTTGGAAATGCCTATAGATAAGTTCTAGCATCAATCTAAATATTATTTGAAGGTTGATTAGATAATCCTATGTGCCATAATAATTTACTTCATCAAAAATACTTTTACATAAAATCTAAAGAATATGAAAGATCTACTCTTGATTTTTACTCCTTTTGATCTTGGCTCTTGATGTAGATTGATTTGAAACTTTGATGTCGCTTGATTAAGATCTTGGAGCCTTGTATTTGCTCCTTTGGACCTTTACTCTAGGTGTGGATTGATTTGAAATTTGATTGAGATCTTGGAATCTTATTTCTAACCACCTCCATATTGATTTTGCAATTGAGCTCTTTCATCTATCATTCAACTCAAGTGTCTTTACTTATCTAGTAAGACACAAACACTATACACAATGATTAGTAATAACTGATTAGTTTAAACATCATCAAAATATTGGCTTTTCGTATAGATCACCCAAATCTAGCCAACCAATTGAATCCAATAGCAACTCTGAAAGAAAACCCAAGCTAGTATTTTCTTTTTGCGGCAAATGAAAGCGAGATGCTTCGCGGTGAAAGGGTTTGATGTAGAGGATCCTAAAATTTTAAGCATTTTTTGGAGATTTTTTGGGACATCATTTGAAACCCTTCATCGTGAGTTGGAACTTGGAAGAAGAGAGAGAGATTAGAGATTAGAGATGAAAGAGGTTGGATCTCAAAAAGAGAGAGATTGGATCTCAAAGATAGAGATGAGAGAGAGATTGGATCTCAAAGAGAGAAAAGGAGTGATTGGAGAGAGAGAGAGAGAGATTAGGCTGGGGCTGGGGGCACAAATTAATTGCCTAAAGCTCTTTTTTGCTAGGGTTATGGGTCACGTGATGCCCTTGACTCCCCTCTCTCAGCCAGTGTTATATGCATTTTAAGGCATGACGATTAGTTTGAAAAGTTCAAATCTTGAAATTATAGTGGAGAACTAGAATTTTAGGTGCGCTATAGAAGGAAATTTCTCCTATAGCCATTGACCTCCTGTTCATATGCATGGTGACATTAGATCATATAGTTGTATTCCTGTCAGGTATTTGATCTATAATTTGAAATCACCTAAAGGGGGTGAATAGGTGATGACTAACACTAATGACAAATATGACAAAAATGTGGAATCAAAAACTAGCAAACACAATATGTAAAGTAATAAGCAAGTATTAGTACAATCAAGTAAAGAGAGTTGAGTTGAGAGAAAATTTTAAACGCAAACACCAAGATATGCTTTGAGGTCCGAGCCTACATCCTCGTCTTCACCGCAATGAAGAATTTCAACTAGAATTGACTCTCTTACAAGCATCATCTGATCCCGCAAGATCTAGAGCAACGACTCGAGCCCGCAAGCTCTACCGAGGTCATAACCTCAATGACCTTCAACAATACAATAGAATGGTGATCTCTTCGAGACCACAAATGCTCAACAACACAATCTTATAATCTTAGAGTGGAGAATGGAAGCTCAAGATTGTGTAGGTGAGAAAGCTTGTATTGAATTTGAAGTGTAGCTCAAAGCAAAGAGAAAATTTGAAATTGTAGGCTCTAAACTTGAAAAGCTCTTTTCTTTTGATAAATCTTTTCAAAACTACTAAGAAATGATCAAAAATGATTTTCAAAACTTAATAAGGTTTTCTACTATACCCCTATTTATAGAGGACCAAAATAGACTAGAAACCCAAAATAGCCATTTAGAAATAAACCAGATAAATCCAATCAGAATATAATCGTTTGAGGAAAAAACAGGGTTAATCCTTCTGTAGATCGACCGGCCAACGGTTAGAAAAAAAAAGTCATTGTAGACTTTAGCCGACAAAGCTCAAACAAATAGCTTTGCATCTCAGTCGGTCGATCGGTCGGCCGGTCGATCGGTCGGCTGATGTAAAAAACAGAGTGTAATGCATATCCGGTCGACCAAGCGGTCGACCGACATGCACGGCTTGAAATATGCACAAGCCAGTGCATATCCGGTCGACCGGGTGGTCGATCGGCAAAGCAAAAATAACAAGCTTTGTAGATGGTCGATCGGTCAGTCTACCGAGACAACCCTGTTTTTAAAACATCTGTATATAAAAGCCATTTTGAATTTTTTTTTTAAACTATACTTTGTTAAAACTTGCCAAAATAAGTTTATATAAATTCTTTTGAAAAGGATCATGTGATCAACGGTCAACATGACATATAAGCTCTTAAAATCTCATTTTGAAATAACAAAGTCCTTTTGAAATAAATCTTTTGTAAATCATTTTTCAAAATGAATTTCTATGCAAACAAAATTCAAGACTAAAAACTCTTTTGATCTTTTGCAATAAATCTTGAAATCAATTTTTTTGTGTGTATGCTAATGAGAATTCCAAACTCTAAACAAGATTTTGACAAAACAAAATCTTACACATAGAAAATTCTCAACTTGAGATTCTTCTACACATTCAAACTTGATTTTTCAAGCTTGAATCCAGCTTAAGTATATGGTGCATTTTTGTACTTGAGCTCTTGAATCAACTTGTGTTAACTTCAAAAACTTGACTTTGAGTCTTTTGGTTGAAGCTAAACATGCATACCATGATCTTGATAAACCTGTAACTTAAAACACTTTTACGATCGTTAATATAATAACTACACGAGTTAATCAACACCAAAACTAGACAAATAGATCATTGGGTCAATATAGTTATTAACACAAATGTTAATTGCATCTAATTTTATATCTGACTTGATCCTTCTGTTTGTCACAAAGAAGGGGAATTGTTGAGAAAACTTAGAAATTTGCAAGGCTTATGTCGAATTTTAAGGATTTAGAAGGAAGATATCTAAGGTATATTTAAAAGAGGATATATTAGGGGGATAATATATAAAACACATAAGACTGTAGCTTGACAAGATAGGCAATTAAATAAACTTAAATTGTTTCGTAAGTTACCTAAATTTTAATTAATAACTAAGGACCTATTTAGAGTTTTTTATATCGCAATTTATTTTAAGTTATAGGGGTAAGTTTACAAATTATAGTTTTGTAATACTTAACGTTCTCGACTAGGTCACTGATTTTATATTTTGTTTGAAGTTAGCTAAAATTCTATTCTTTTACTTTCAAATTTTTGAGTATTGGATAGGATTTTTTTCATATTGTAGTAGATCCTAACTTTTGATGCGTCTATTACATGTGGCAATTGGTGTTCGCTTACATAATAATAATAATAAACTGTTCATAATATACTGTGACTGATTGTAGACACCTATACATGCATGATATGATAGACATTTGATTATACTCATGACCTAATGTACACCTGACTGTACCACTGACTGGCTTATTTACTGTTTATTTATTTTTGGCATGTCATTTCAACCTTATCCTATATATTTCTTTCATAGTATGCTCACACATTATTGCACGTGCACCTTTCCTTTTATTTTACAGACTCATTGGCTCGCTTTCTGACGACCCTGAATTTGCACGTCCAGATTGGGTGCTTTCTTCTATTGTTTAAGTGTTCGATGAGACTGTACATGTTGCAAGGAGCTGGAATTTCTCTCTATCTATTCTGGTATTCTCACTTTCTTTTATTCTGTCATTTTCTTGATTCCTGATATATTGGACTTATTACTTGTTTTATTTCTTATTCATCTGCTATATGTGTGGACATCTATATGTGTTATTACAGTGATCATGATTTATTATAGTCGATTTTATAGCTTGCTCGGGTAACTTTAGGCTTACCGTGTATACATGGGGCATTCTACTCATGTATATACGTCACCGTCACGACTCCGTTTCCACGTATTTTTGGAAGCGGGGCATGATTATATATATATATATATATATTATATATATATATATATATATATATATATATATATATATAGAGAGAGAGAGAGAGAGAGAGAGAGAGAGAGAGATAGACTTGTATCCTTTCAAAAGGATTTGATCCCGGATCCTTCCCACTCAAATTCAACCCTCCAACATTCGAATACAAGATCCACTCCGTTGAAGTTGATCTATACTATTTCAAGTATCTATAAAACCAAAAATCAAGTGTTTTAAATACTTTTTGCCCATCCATCAAGCGACGCAAAATGGACGGCCGAAAGTAGTGAGTTGGTTAGATCTATGTCTTTAGACATACAAATTCTCGATCCGGCCATTTCATTATGATCTAAACATTTAAAAAACCCCTATAAACTAATTTTTGTTAGATTTCAAATGTTCTACACCGTTAAACTAACCACTCACTATTTAGGCCTTCCGTTTTTCCCCTACTTGATGGATAGGCAAAAAGTATTTAAAACACTTGATTTTTGTTTATAGATACTTGAAATAGTATAGATCAACTTCAACGGAGTGGATCTTGTATTCGAATGTTGGAGGGTTGAATTTGAGTGGGAAGGATCCGGGATCAAATCCTTTTGAAAGGATACAAGTCTATCTCTCTCTCTCTCTCTCTCTCTCTCTCTCTCTCTATATATATATATAATATATATTATATATATATATATATATATATATATATATATATATATAAACTTGTGTCCTTCCGGAAGGATTTGAGCCTGAATCCTTCCAACTCAATACAATCCTCTGACATTCGAATGCAAGATCTACTTGTTGAAGTCGATCTATATTATTTCAAGTATTTATAAACTAATAATCAAGTGGTTTGAATACTTTTTGCCAATACATCAAATAAGGAAAGAAACGAACGGCCTAAGCAGTGAGTTGGTTGTTTAACGGTTGTAGAACGTTTGAAATCTAATAAAAATTAGTTTGTAAGGGTTTTAAATGTTTAGATCATGATCAAATGGCCAGATCGAGAATTTGTATGTCTAACGACATAATCTAACCAACTCACTACTTCGGCCGTCCATTTTGCATCGCTTGATGGATGGGCAAAAGTATTGAAAACACTTGATTTTTGGTTTATATATACTTGAAATAATATAGACCAACTTCAACGAAGTGGATCTTGTACTCAAATGTCGGAGGATTATATTTGAGTGGGAAAGATTCGGGCTGGAATCTTTCCGGAATGACACAAGTCCCTCTCTTTCTTTATATATATATATATATATATATATATATATATATATATATATATATATATATAATATATATATATATAATAATCACCTAGGGGGGTGAATAGGTGATGGCTAATCTAAAGGTCAATTAATGCGGAATTAAAATTTATTTAAGCAAATTAAAACTTCTTGAACTAAACACCAAGTATAACACAAGAGTGTAGCTGGATTCCCCGTGAAGGGCTCTGAACTAACTCCTCAAGATTCCTCTAAATAGAGTTGAGGTGCCGCGTTGGCTCTCTTGGTTGAATACAAGTGTTAACAAACAAATCCCAAGCATATAACAATATGAGCACAAATATATATCAAGCATATAAAGATGAAAGTAATATAAGCATGCAAGATATAAACAAGTTAGAGATAGAAAGAGCAATCGCAAACACGGGAGATTTGTTTCGAAGTTCGAGCACACTTGCTCTACGTCCCCGCCTTCAACGCTTGAAGGATTTCCACTATAAACCGATCCCACCGATCACTCGGTGCCGCAACACCTACAAGGCGAGTTCACACTTGAACTCCTTGGACTCTCTAGTCCCTTTCCTGTTCCCGCAAGAACACACGCAAGCCCACTAGCTCGCCGAGGCCGCACCTCAAACAAAGAGTTCACACGCGAACTCGAAACACCGCGAACCCGCAAGTCCTCCACCTCAAATACAAAGATGGAACTTTGGTGATCACAACACTTTGATCACCTAAAAATTCTCACAACAAAGATCCCTATAGGTAGATATAGCAATGGATAGCTCAAGTGTTATGTGAGAAAACTAGGATTGAAATGGTGATGAAAACACAAGAAAATCACTTTTGAAAACTCTTGATAAACTCTCCTTTTGAATGGAAGTATTTGGCTCTAAAACAAGTGGATA